>JAJPUD010000895.1:358507-405646 GCA_023553655.1 Myrmecobius fasciatus
CGGAAATCGTCCTGCTGGTCGTTTCTTACAGAGCAATAATATTCCATAACATTCATATACCATAATTTATTCAGCCACTCTCCAATTGATGGGCATCCCTTCAGTTTCCAGTTTCTAGCCACTACAAAAAGGGCTGCCACAAACATTCTTGCACATGTGGGTCCCTTTCCTTCCTTTAAGATTTCTTTGGGATATAAGCTCAATAGAAACACTGCTGAGTCAAAGGGTATGCACAGTTTGATAACTTTTTAAGCATAGTTTCAAATTGCTCTCCAGAAGGTTGGATCCATTCACAGTTCCACCAACAATGCATCAGTGTTCCAGTTTTCCCACATCCCCTCCAACATTTGTCATTATCTTTTCCTGTCATTTTAGCCAATCTGACAGGTGTGTAGTGGTATCTCATAGTTGTCTTAATTTGCATTTCTCTGATCAACAGTGATTTGGAGCACCTTTTCATATGACTAGAAATGGTTTTAATTTCATCATCTGAAAATTGTCTGTTCATATCCTTTGACCATTTATCGATTGGAGAGTGAAGCTAGTGATATTTTAAGGGATTGTCCAGTTGGCAAAAAGACAATGAGTTTGTGTGTGTGTGTGTGTTTTTCCCCCAACTGTGTTTGCCTGGGTTTATACAGGTCTACCTTGATATCATAGTACACTATGATTTAGTGGTCCACAGATATCTTCAGCATAGATCAGCTTAATGGGTAAAATACCACCTACCCTAAGTACCAAGTTGTAACCTGTGGATCAGAATGAAAGTTCTGACTTTATGGGAACAAGGTTCAATCTTACAGGCTTTATATACGAATATCTCTTTGGCTCATATCCCCACCCCAAATTTGCATAGAAGCATCAGAATTTGACTTTTATCTAAGTCTCTACAGAAAAGGGAAGACGAAGGGTCCTTAATTTCCATACAAGCATTCAGGCTAACAATATGCTGAATGTATGGTATAATATTAATGTTGAAGTAACCTCTTTGGTGTGAGGATTATGCTCCAAAATACAAGAATCAAGTAATCCCTTTCTTCTAGTATGGGTATTCTTAATCTTGAGTCCACAGACCCTCCTCAGGGATTCATAGATAGGTTTCAGGTCTGTTCATTTGAATATGGGGGGAGAAGAAAGTACAAGTTGATTTTTAAAAACTCCCCTCCAATTGAAATTTATCATTTCCTTCAATTATGATTATAGGCAATATTCTATGGGCATCACCAGACTTTAAAAAAGAATCTGTGATATAAACATACACAAAGGGTAAGGAGCTCTCAGATAAATAAAGTCAAGGAAATTTACAATACATCTTGGGGCTGAGAAGTAGTACACAAATGAGGCAATATATGTAGATAAAGCACCTTACAGAAAGAACTGCATACATATTAGCTATTAGCATTATCATTATTTTCACATTACTTGAAAATTTTGCTAAGACACCAATGGATTTTTATTAAATGCCCTAAGGAAAAGATTTTATTTTGAACATGAACCAAATAAAGAACAGTTTAAAATATATACAAGTAATATTATAAATGTAGATGCCATGAAACACCAATTCTGGGACCAGCTGGAGAACAGCTGCAGGCCATCCAACAGTGGTCTTAGATCATGATTTGGAAACTCTTGCTCTAGTTAAATCTTAAAGGAAAGAATAATTTTAATAGCAATTAAATCCACTATTCTTTACCAAACAAATAATAATAGTGTCTAAATGAATGATACTTCACGGTTACAAAACATTATACACAATCTCAACCCTTACAACAATCCTATAATATAGGATGTTCATCTAACCATATCTTTAATGATGTATTCTAGAATTTTCTGAGGAATTAAAATCAAGTCCAACAATCTATAATTTGCAGGCTCCATTCTCATCCTTTCCCCCTCAAAACTGGCACAACAGTTGTTCTTCTTCAGTTCTGTGACATATTTTGCAATTTCCATGATCTTTCAAAGAAAAGTGACAGTGGCTTAATAGTCACAGCTGTAAGAAGTTTTTCCAAAGATGTAGTTTATGTGAATGGATCCAACCATTCTGGAGAGCAATTTGGAACTATGCTTAAAAAGTTATCAAACTGTGCATACTCTTTGACCCAGCAGTGTTTCTACTGAGCCTATATCCCAAAGAGATTTTAAAGGAGGGAAATGTGCAAAAATGTTTGTGGCAGCCCTTTTTGTAGTGGCAAGAAACTGGAAACTGAATGGATGCCCATCAGTTGGAGAATGGCTGAATAAATTATGGTATCTGAATGTTATGGAATATTATTGTTCTGTAAGAAACGACCAGCAGGATGATTTCAGAGAGGTCTGGAGAGACTTGCATGACCTGATGCTGAGCAAAATGAGCAGAACCAGGAGATCATTATACACAGCAACAACAAGACTATATGATGATCAATTCTGATGGACATGGCTCTCTTCAACAATGAAATGTTTCAAACCACTTCCAACTGATCAGTGAAGAAAGCCATATACAACCTGAGAGAGGGATATCAAATGTGGACCACAACATAACATTTTCATGCTCTCTATTGATGTTTAAAGTTAAAATACTTCCCAAATCAAATATATGTATCTTGTAGATCCGATTTTTCTTGCACAGCAAGATAACTGTAAAAATATGTATACATATATTCGATTTGTCAAGTATTTTAACATAATTAACATGTAGTGGACTTCCTGCCATCTAGGGGAGAGGTGTAACAGAAAGCTTTGTAAGGGTCAATGTTGAAAAATTACCCATACATATGTTTTGCAAATAAAAAGCTTTAATTAAAAAAAAAAACAGATATAGTTTATCTGGGCCTCATGACTGAAATTCACTATGAGCATCTAGGTGCTCTTTTACTATTGCCACAATTATCTTGGGTATTATCAATATCATATTAATAATTTTGATTATATCCTTTCCAGTACAAAGAAAATAGAAAACTTAAATGTGGTGTGGTTCTTCCTATTCTGTCATCACCTGTTTAATGCACCTTGAACAAGAATAGAAGTCACTTTTAATGATCATTGGAGAGTCACTCTTGAATGGATATGATTTCAGAAATCAAATAACCTTTGGGAAAATTATTTATATAACCTTCCTTATATAAACTGCACCTAGATTTCTCTGGGTCCATATTCCCAATTGCTCTACGCTGAGATTTTCATTAGTTATAAATGGAAATGCCTTGATCAGATCTGTTCTATAGACTATGAATGAGAAGGCGACACTTTTTGAATATAAGATTCTTAACTTATAAATGCAGCCTTAGAAGAAGCTTTGCCAACATCTGAAACTATGTAAGTTGAGAAATTGCAAAACAACTTTGAAATTCAAGAAGAATCCAAATTTATTCTTTCCCCACACATAAGCTATATATTTCTGTCTTGGCATAAAGATGTTCTCAGAGAGACATCAAGAAGATGTTTAGAAGGCTATATTTGAGTTCAGTCTCTCTTTTTCATCTTAGCAGAGTAGGCGAGACTGTCAGAATCCAAGAGATAGTCTGGAGTCCCCCAAAAGCTTTTACCCTTAAATGTTCTGAACTTTAAGGAATCTTTAGTTCTTCACTCCAAAAACTATAGTTCAGTACTTTAGGGCAAACTTATGCTTATAGACTTGGAAATAAATAAGAAAAATGATCTAATCTCACTTCTAGTAGTATGACAAAATAATAATGGCTAGCATTTACATAGTGCTTTAAGGTTTGCAAAGCACTTAACAAATATTTTTTCATTGGACCTTAAAATAATCTTGGGAGGTAAAGAATATTATTGTTCTTATATGTTCACTTCATTTTAGAGGTGAAGAAACTGAGGTAAACAGTGGTTAAATGATTTTCAAGGATAATTCAGTAAATATCTGAGACAGTATTTGGACTTGAATCCAGTGCTCTATCTACTGAACCACCTAGCTGCCTTAAAAAGGTATACCACTCCCACCACCAACAAAATCAATATAGAATAGTGGATAACCTGAAGTCTGGACTTGGAGTCAGAAATATTTGTCTTTGAACCTCACCTCAGACATTTGCTATTTATGTGATGACCAGGAAGTTCACTTAAACCTCTGTGCCTCAGTTTCCTCATCTGCCAAATGAAAGAGTGGGATCCATTGCCTTGAAGGTCCTTTCAAGTTCTATTCAAGCTCTGACACTATGAATCTATATAAATGGAAAACTGTATCCTTGAATTTGGGGAAAGCACATCTGATGACATAGATGTAGCAAAAACAGAGTGATTATGATTTTGTCCCAGGCCTCAGAAATTTAGAGAATACAAACATTTAACGCACATTCCTATAGCAGAAACAACTGAATATAGGATCTAGTTAGCAAAAAACTTAAGTTAAAATAAGAAGCTATCAGTAGGCACATGTGGATGAAACCCATCCATAAGGTGCCCATACTTTTTTTTTTTTTTTCCCTCTCCATTTATATTGATGTCTTTTTTACATCATTTCCTGGTATACTCCCCAACCCAAATGAACACTACCTTGTAATGAAAGCAATTAATGAAATCAGTAAAACCAACAAAAAAAAAATGGAAAAACCTGAATCTCATCTTACATTCAAAGTCTATCTATGAACCTTCAACTTCTCTACCACGGAGAAGGATTTGTCTTAGATCTTTATTCCTCCTGAATCGAGTACTAGAATGATTTTTCTGTCTTAGATTACAAAGCTGATTTGGGACCATCTTTTATGCTGCTTGCCCCAAGTGAGGATCATCAAAATAATTAGCTGTTGCTAATAATTAGTTGGTCAGTTGGCTGTCCATTACCCTCTTTATTTTCCATTCTCCTTGCGTGGGATGACCATTTGTAGCATGCTTTTTGGTCCATAATGATGCTTAAGGAGTTCATGCGCCAAAGCAAAAAATGCTAATCTGGGTCTGTTTGCAGTCATTGAAATTTGTCATAGATTTTTTTCCCCTAGAATTTAAAAAGCAACTGGAGTGTTGGTCTTGCAACTGTGGCAACATCTGGATGAATTCAGAAATTTGTTTCTGTCTCTCCTTTCTTTGAACTATTAGAGAACTCATTCATTCTTTCAGTTTCAGCTCTCACTTCTCCATCTGTACCTTATATTAGAGCTGAAGCTCAATGTTTTTCTGATCATGATCCCCTTTGGCATTCTGCTGAAAGCATTGGATCCCTGCTTAAATGTTTTTTTTACATATTTAAAACCTATAGACTTTTGTAGGACTACAAAAAACACCAATTACAGTGAAATACAGCTATTAAAATATTTTTTGAAAAACATATTTATAGAACCTAGGATAAGAACCCTTAAAGAGGACTCTCAATTGTCTATTTCTTTCTTTCTTTTTTTTTTTTTATTAAAGCTTTTTATTTGCATAACATATGTATGGGTAGTTCCTCAACATTGATCCTTACAAAGCTTTCTGTTACAAATTTTCCCCCTAATCCCCTCCCTTCCCCTAGATGGTAGGAAGTCCACTACATGTTAATTATATTAAAATACTTGACAAGTCAAATATATGTATACATATTTCCATACTTACCTTGCTGTGCAAGAACATCAATTGTCTATTTCTTAAGGGGTAAGAACTAGATTCATGATTACATCACCATAAGGAAATCTCTGATGAGAAAATTCCCTGTACCAAAGCAGGCCAGCAAGTTCTCTGCAACTAAATTCTAAATTCACTTTAGAGAATTATTGAAATAACTGAGGAATAACCAGGCAGCCAGCATGTGTCAGAGGAGGGACTTGAAGTGAGGTTTTCCTCAATTTGAAATCTCTTAATCTATAATACCATAATGCCTCTCTGCATTTCCATCTTGCTATCCCATGAGCCCCTCAAACTCAATGTGTTCCAAACCACATCCATCACCTCCCTCTACCTACTAAAAACAAGATCTTTATCCATCAATGGAAGTAAGGAAGCAGTATATTACCTTTGAAGCCCTAGAGTCCTCATTCATCCTTTACTTTCACCGATTATGACTATCCATTAAAATACCTGTTTGATCGCCTTATTCATCCCAACTGCCACTATTCTGTTCTAAGTTCAACTTATCTCCCACCTGGAAGCTCTACTAGTCTTCTAGCTGGTTTGCTAAGCTCCTATAATCACCTTCACATTACTGTGAAACTAACCATCTGTGTTCATGTTTTCTCCCTGAGAAGTCACGCGGGTGCAAAAGAAAAGGAACTGGACTAGTTACGGATCATGGCTTCAAATCTAGGTTCCACCACTTTGAAGCTTCTTCAGTGACTGAGCACAGCCTGAAGTCTCAATTTCCTCTTCCATAAAATAGGGATATTGCTTATTTATTAGGTAATATTATTTACCTCTCAAGATTCTTAGGAAAGTACTTTGTAAACTTCAAAGCAACATATAATGGGATCTATGATTGTCCATGGAACATAAATGCCGACTTTTTTTTTTTTTTTCATGGAAGAGCATCTAGTTTATCTTTTAAATGAGAATAAAAGATGAATGGAAGACTAAATGACTAAATGCAGAAATAAATAAACTAATAAAATTGGAGTATGTGTATGGTGGGGGGTGCTAATTATTTATTATTTTTCTGTCATTACTTCACAGAATCAAAGTGCAAAGGCAAATGTTGAAAGAGAGAGGAAAAAGAGAGAGACAGACAGAGAGAGAGAGAGAGAAAGGAAGGGAGGGAGGGAAGGAGAGAGAGGAAGGGAAGGAAAGGAAAGAAAGAGGGAGGGATAGATAGGTAGATAAATAAATAAACAGATCACTAGATAGATGATAGTGTAGGTAGATAGAGATAGAGCTGGAAAGAAAGGGAGAGGGAGAGAGGAAGGGGGGAGAGGGAAGGAGGAAGAGAAAGTGAGAGAAAGGGAAAGGGAAAAAGAGGTTTTATGAAGTGTTTACTATGTGCTAAACATTGGTGATGCAAATACAAACAAGCAAGACAATCTGCTTTCAAGGAGCTTACATTTTAATAAAAAACAAAGCAAAAATAAAAACTCAAACAAAAATTAGTGCTTAGAATATGAATGACCCTGTGTTCAAGGATATAAGAGAACGTGCACATGACCACAGCCAGAGCATCCTCTGTCTGCCCAGTAGTTAGAATCCTATCAGGGCCCAGGCAGGAAAAGAGGCTTTCTATTGTTAACTGAGGGATATTTGCCTTCCTTCCTCTCTGCTTCCTTTCTCTAAAGATGCAATGTAGGAACTGAGTCCTCTTTTTGCCTATAAAAACTGAAGGACTAACTATGAAATTTTACATTTAGAATGATGGCAAGAGATGTCAGGTCACATCTTGAAGTTTTATTTCTGTATGCAGACTTCTTATTCCAAACATATGTCAGGAGGGATCAGTCACTGGTCAAAAGTCCCTTTTAGAGGAAAACCAAGAAGTGAATTCCACCATTTCTAAGCTGTCAGGGCAATGATGTGGGGGTTAGGAGGATGACTAGCACGCCTGCCCTATTGCCTGCTGCATATGCCATCTGATGTAGCTGCTGTGTGCAAGTTGGTCAGTGTATCCTTTATTTCATTTCTATTCACTGTCCATCCAATGTTGATCTTATTTGTCTTGGATTACTTACTGTTTTCCTTCTTAACTTTAATTCTATCTCCACACTCAGACACCACTGATACCTTGTCTGTATAATCCAGTGAACTCCCTACAGGTTCATGCCTTTTTCTCTGAATCTTTCAAGAGATATTGACTGATTTGTTGCCTCTTTGCTCTAACAAGCCAATAACTTGACTTTATGCAGACAATTCAGAAATGATCCATCTGGGTGTACAGTGGTTAGGATTCTGAATTTTTGAAGACCTTGAGTTCAAGTCCAGCCTCAGACTCTTGCTAGTTATGTGCCTGGGCAAGTTTGTTTGCCTCACTTTCCTAATCTGTAAAATAGGGATAATAATAACATCTATCCCCCCAGGGTTATTGTGAGATAATAATTGTAAAGCATTTAGTATAATGCCTGGTACATAGTAGGTACTATAAATATTAGCTATTATTATGAATTCCCATAATAATAACAATAGTTTTCTAATTAATAAATGCTATCCATTTCACTCTTTATGATGTCATTTAGTGCTTATCACATGCAATGCTTTTTAACTCTTTCAAAGAGAATTCTTGACAAATACTGTTTATGATCTTGAATGTGACAAGTTATCTATTTATTGTCTCCCCTGTGAGTTCCTTGAGGGGAGGGATTATTCTTGTTTTTCTTAGTATCTCCTAGAACAATAAGTGCTTAATAAATGCTTGCAGAATGAATGAATGATAAAATATAGGGCTTCTGGGTAGTCTACAAATATCTGGGTTTTTTCCTTTCTTGCTCAAGAGTCCTATTTTCTAATATATACATATATATATTTACCAATCTCTTATGCTCACCTTTGCCATTAAAGTTAGCAAATTTTAAAGAATATTTTAATTTTTCTGGGAAGGTCTTTGTAGAATTTCCCTACTTCTCCCTCCTCTTCAGCAAGTATTAATTAGCACACAGATTCACTGTCCTTCATTGGGACCTTTTTGCATATATTTTTCAGGAGCCCTGCAATGCAAAAACTGGGAAAGTGTCTCAAATAGGGATATTTCTTGTTGTGTTAGGAGCCACAATGAAACCAATTCCACCAGCTTTTTAATTTTCTTCCCAAGAAGAGTCTGTAAGGCATCCCTCCACTTTGCTACCATTTTCAACTTTTGTGGTTTTTGATAGCCAGAATGTCACTGTTGACAAGGCTCAATTTATCCAGTAAGATGTTGATTTGGTTGATTGACAAGAAGTATCAGATTTGAAGTCAGCAAACCTGAGTTTAGATTCCTGTACACAAGTCCTTTAACATTTTTAGATCTCAATTTATTCATCTGTTCATGAAGAGATTGGCCTAAATGATTGGACTAAATTCCCTTTCAGTTGTAGGATCTTCACTGTACTAAAGATAGAGACTCAATCTGTGATTTTTTGGAAATAGGGAATTTCCAAGTGAGGAAATACCTCTACTAATACAGGCTAGCACCTTTGCTTGAACTTATATTCTTAGAGAGTCATCTAAACACTGAGTGGATCATTGATTTGCCTGTGTTTACAAGTCAGTATGTTTTAGAGGCAAAATTTGAACCCACATCTTCTTGGTTTGGTAACCCCTTAAAGTTCACAAAGTTCTTTGCATATCTTTGAGCCATCCAATATTCCTAAAGGGGAATTACTACAGTATTAGTATTCCCATCTTACAGCTATGGAAACTGAAATTTAAAGAAATTGTACCTTGCATGTAATCTCACAAAATAAGCAAGTCAGGATGATTTTGGGAAACTCAATTTGAGCATGCTTCAGCTGGAGAAAAGAGGATGGCACAAGTTATCTCAAAGAGAGGAAAGAATTAATTATTATTAGTTAGTTATTTAAATGAAAAAAGAGCCTGATACATTATTGGGGCTAGAGAACTGTGAAGAGTTGAATGTAAGTCCTTTCTCTGACACATTCTGACTGTGAGACTGGGAGAGCCACAAATTCTCTGGGCTTTTGGCAATCCTCTGAGCCTGGTTGATGTTAAGAAGAGGTTGGAGGATGTATTCAGAAGGGATTTGTGTTCAAGTACTGGTTGGCAGAGGTGGATTCTGAGATGTCTAACTTTGAAATTCTGAGTCAGGTGAAAGCTGGATTCAGATTCCTTTTCTGATACTTCCTAATGGTGGGACCCTGAGCATGTCACTTCATTCTGAGTAGCTCAGTTTTTTCATTGGGAAATAGACAACAATAATAATGTCTGTAGTAACTGACTGAAGGAAGAAGAGAGACTGGAATGAGATCATTTATACATGTCAGATATTATTATTATTATGAGATTATTATCAGGCATGAATTGCACTAGGTAATTACAAAGGCCCCTTCTAACTCTAGGATTTGATGCTCCTGCAAGTAAGAGTATTGGGTAAAAGTTGCAGAAAAACTTTCCACACAATTAAAGCTGTCCCAAGAAGAATGGACTATCAGAAAACAACCACTATTTTCTGAGTGCTCAGAGACCACCCTTCTCTGGGCAGAAGAAGGTGACCACTGCTTAGTGAGGATTTGGGTGGGTAGTTGGGTTTGAGTAAATTCAGGATTCTTAATCTCGGTTGTGACATGGAATCTTGTGATTGGCTGAAAACAATGGATCTTTTCTCAGAATAACAATTTTGCATTAATGGAAAGAAATGCTAAATTTTAGTTGGAGGTCATAAAAAATAAAGTATGCAGAACTTCTAAAATTTATTCATAGATCCATAGGATCTAAAGTTAAGAATCCCTGGACTAGATGGACTTAATTTAAGATCCCTTCCAGCTCTGAAATTTACCAAGTTTATGAAAGCTTCCTTTATCTCAATTTCTTCATCTGTAAAGTGAGATTGATAGATAAGGTGAATATATGATTCTCTAAAGGATATCTTCTCAATCTATGTTCAGTTGAGACATAGCTGAGGCCATTTGAAAATACTCAGCTGCAATGCTATAATCAGATTCTGTCAATGATGTATGTGATTGGTCTGCATCTGAGACAATGCCCAACATCAGAACTTGGTTGGTAGAGACCTAGAATATGTCTGGGTCCTTACCCATGAAATCAAACTTTTTTTTTTATTTAGATTTTAATTTTTGGCAAGCACACCAATGGATATGTCCATAATTGAACTAACTAGCCTGGCATTGGTACAATTTAGTCATTAAGATGCCCACCCCCTACACATGCTGATCCACTATTTTTCATTCTGGCATCTTTTGTTATCCACATGCATCCTGTGGCATTAAGATAAATGGTCATTCTAAGTGTCTTACAGCCCTTGTTGGAGGTTTGGTAATCACTTCCTGGCAAAGGAAACTATTTCAAAGAGGACAGTGTTTTCAGGAATTGTGAAGGCTTAGTTTCTTGACAGTATCAAGGTCACAAGGTTCTCACAGTTAGGGCCAGAGTTTTCCATTCTTAAACTGAAATTTCCATAGTATATCTCCTTTTTAAAAACTTAATTTTAGTGATATCTTACTTTTGCTATCACATTCATTTCCAAAAATATCCCTTTCTCAGCAAACTATCTCTTGTAATAAAGATTAAAACTGAAAGAGAGGAGATAAAAGAGTTGAGCAACCAAGTTTGCCCATATGGAATAGTAGACATCCATAGACCTCTACCCATACAAAAAGAGGAGAGAAATGTAGTTTCTTAACTCTTCTCTGGAGCCAAGCTGGGTCATTATAATTACCCTCCAAAATTTCTTGTGATGGTGGTTGTTCTTTCTATGAAAACTATTGTGATCATAATAATAAGGAGCATTTATGTAACACTTTAAGGCTTGCAAAAGGATATACAAATATAGAGAAACAGAGATACACATATATGTGTCTATATAATCTCATTTGATCTTCACATAAACCCTGTGCAGTAGGTGTGCTATTATTGTCCTAACTTTGCAGGTGAGGAATTGGAAGCTGAGACATCAAGTGGTTTGCCCAGAATCACATAGTTAATAAACATCAGAGGCAGGTTTAGAATAGTTTTCCTGATTCCATGTCCAGCACTCTAAGCCACTATGGCACCAAGTTATCTCAGTGTAATCATTGTGTCTATTGTTCTCCTGATTCTACTTATCTGTCTCTGCATCTGTTCACAGAAGTCTTGCCATACTTCTCTAATTTCTTTATTTTCATTTCTTTTTTTTCCTTTTCCTTTTCTTTTTTTTTTTCTGAGGCAATTGGGGTTAAGTGATTTGCCCAGGGTCACACAGCTAGGAAGTGTTAAGTGTCTGAGATCAAATTTGAACTTAGGTCCCCCTGAATTCAGGGCTGGTGCTCTATCTGTGCACCGCCTAGCTGCCCCATATTCATTTCTTTTTTGTTTTGGTTTTTTTTTTTTTGTTTTGGGTTTTTTTTTGTTTTTTTTTTTTTGCTGAGGCAATTGGGGTTAAGTGACTTGCCCAAGGTTACACAGCTAGGATATGTTAAGTGTCTCAGGCCAGATTGTCTTCCTGACAGTCAGGTCTTCCTGACTTCAGGGCTGGTGATCTATCCACTGCGCTACCTAGCTGCCCCCCCCCCCCCCAATCAATTTCTTATGAAACAGTAATATACTTTTGTATTTAGATACCTCAATTGATTTCTCCATTCCTTAATCAATGATGCATCCTCCTTTAAAAGAGATGTCATTTAATATAAGGTGGTTATCCTAAGACACCCAAGGAATACTGTTGAAATGGGACACTCCATCAGAGATGTCTTTCCAAGTTGACTTAGAATTATTAATAACCATTTAGTAGGTCCCACTATTCAATCACTTCAGAATTCAATTAATTGTACTATAGCTCAGGCTATATTTTTGCATCTTGTTTACAAGAACAACATGAAAAGTTTTATAACATGCTTTACTAAAAATTTGAATAAAACACAACTACAATATTTCTCTGATCTAGTAGTCCAGAAGCCCTATTTAAAAAAAAAAGATAGTCTCATATGACTTATTCTTGATGAAGCCATACTAGTTTTTTTTTAATCATAACTTCTTTTTCTTGTTTTTCACTAAATATTCTTTTCATTAGACATTTTAATCATGTTATATAATTTTCCCAGGAACTAAAGTCAAGCTCACTGAGCTTGCAGAATATACTCTTGTCCCTTTTTTGAAAACTAGGTCAACATGTGCCTTTCTTTAGTTTTAAGAGTTCTCTCCTATCTTCCATGACCTTTCAAAGATCACTAACAGTGGACCAACAGTCACACCTGCTCTGTCAATTCTTTCAGTCATTTGGACTATGGCTACTTAAATTCACTCAGGATAGCTATGTGTTCTCTTATTAATTCCCTGATTACCTTGAACATCAACTCTTTTTTTTTTTTTTAAACTGAGGCAATTGGGGTTAAGTGACTTGTCCTGAGTCACACAGTTAGGAAGTTAAGTGTCTGAGATCAGATTTGAACTCAGGTCCTCCTGACTTCAAGGCTGGTGCTCTATCCATTGCACCACCTAGCTGTCCCAGAACATCAACTCTTAATTTCTATTCTGTCCTTTCCAAAACAAGGATCATTTTCCTTGGCAGAAGAAGTAAGGAAAGAAGTGGGATCTAAATCCAAGTCATTTGGCTCCAAAATCTAATATTCTTTCTACTGTACCAGGTTTTCTGTTTTGAGTAGTTTATCTGTAATAAAGATTTTTTCCGTCTTTTTGTCCATACTCCTATGGCTATATCAAGGAGTGCAGTAAGTCAAAGGTTTGTGTGGTCCGTTTGTGTTACCCAGAGAGCTTGTGTGGTCCATTAAGTGAGATACACTGCTTCTTTTGAGCCAAGTGAGAGGCTTCATCTGAAATAGAATCTGAGTGTAGTGTAGTAGTAGTAGAGCTTTGGATTTGGATGCAAGGAGACCTGATCTTGTTTCTGATCATTTATGCTTGTTTGACCCCAGGGAAATCACCTCCCCATCTGTAAAATAAGAGAGTTGGTTTAGAAGATGCTTTTGAGCTCAAGATGTATGATGCCATCTATCATCTGTAATCCTCTGCTGTATCCAGCAGACTCACTCTCAGAAATATACATCTGATCCTTCTTAACCCAGCTCAGTCTTTTCTGATCCCTCATCATTGGGGGGAAATGTTCAACAAGGGCTACCCTGAGGATGTAAAAAAGGCAGAAAGTAATATATGGGGCATAAGTTAGCATTAGCCCGTGGGGGAAAGCAGGATGGGCAGAACTTAGTTATGGAATGAAATTAGAGGGTAAAAAAGAGATCTTAAAGGAAGGAAAGGGCCCCACATGTGCAAAAATGTTTGTGGCAGCCCTTTGTGTAGGGCCTAGAAACTGGAAACTGAATGGATGCCCATCAATTGGAGAATGGCTGAATAAATTATGGTATATGAATGTTATGGAATATTATTGTTCTGTAAGAAATGACCAGCAGGACGATTTCAGAGAGGCCTGGAGGGACTTGCATGAACTGATGCTGAGTGAAGTGAGCAGAACCAGGAGATCATTATTCACGGCAACAACACTACTAGATGATGATCAATTCTGATGGACATGGCTCTCTTCAACAATGAAATGTTTCAAACCAGTTCCAATTGTTCAGTGAAGAAATCCATATACACCCAGAGAGAGGGATATGAGATATGGACTATAACATATCATTTTCATGCTCTATATCGATGATTGCTTGCATTGGGTTTCCTTTTTCAGATGTTTTTGTTCATGTAGATATGATTGTTCTTGCACAGCAAGATAAGTATGGAAGCATGTATATATATATTTGACTTGTCAAGTATTTTAATATAATTAATATGTAGTGGACTTCCTGCCATCTAGGGGAGGGGAGAGGACTAGGGGGGAAAATTTGTAATGGAAAGCTTTGTAAGGGTCAATGTTGAAGAACTACCCATACATATGTTATGCAAGTAAAAAGCTTTAATAAAAAAAATAAATAAATAAAAAGAAATTAGAGGGTAAACTAGTGCCAATTTTCTAATTAAATGTGTAAAAAATGTTTGTAGCAGCTTTTTTATAATGACAAAGAACTGGAAACTGAGAGGATGCCCATTAGTTAGGGAATAGCTGAATAAATTATGGTATATGAAGGTTATAAATATTATTGTTCTATAAGAAACGATCAACAGGATGATTTTAGAGAGACCTGGAAAGACTTATGTGAACTGATGCTGAGTGAAATGAATAGAACCAAGACAATATTGTTCATAGCAACAGCAAGATTTTGTGATGATTAACTCTTTTCAACAGTGAGGTGATTTAAGCCAATTCCAATAGACTTATGATGAAGAAAGTCATCTACATCCAGAGATAGGAGTATGGGGACTGAATGTAGATCACAATATAGTATTTTCACCTTTTTTGTTGTAACTTGTCTGCTTTTTTTTTTTTTCCTTTTTGATCTGATTTTTCTTGTGCAGCATGATCAATGTGGAAATATGTATAGAAGAATTGCACATGTTTAACATATATTGGATTACTTGCCATGTAGGGAAGGGGATGGGAGGAAAGGAGAGAGAAAAACTTGGAACACAAGGTTTTGTAAGGATGAATGTTGAAAACTATCTTTGCATGTATTTTGAAAATAAAAAGCTTTTTTTTATGTGAGAGTAGCCTCATCAAGAGGGTTTTAAGTCAATTAAACTTTTGTAATGAATGGTGATGATTAGATTCGATATTTTTCTTCTCATCCACTACCCATTTTTCAAAGTCAACAGCTTTTTTAAAATCAAGGTAATTTGGAAGTTTTGTAATTACATGCAGGCAATCTTCTCATCTTTATGTTGTTGTTAGCAACTGGGTGGTGCATTGGATTGAGTGCCAGGCCTTAGATTAGAAAGACTCATCCCCATGAGTTCAAATCTGGTGTCAAACACTAGGTGTTTGACCCTGGGCAAGTCACTTAACCCCATTTGCCTGTTTCCTTATCTGTAAAATGAATTGGAAAAGGAAATGTGAAATCACTCCAGTTATCTTTGCCAAGAAAGTTAGAGTCAGGAAGAGTCAATCAGGTTGGACAACAACAAAGGTCTTTTTGTCTTTATCTTTGCTCCTATTTTGATATTAATTTTGGTTTTTACTGGTTAGATTGATTGATACATTAATCAATCAATACTTCAATGAATTTATTATCTCATCTCAGTTCTCTACCCTTCCTTAAGATTCTAATTTAACCATGTCTTTCCATGTATAAATCCTGTCATACAATTTTTCTCAATTGTGTTTTTTTTCCAAACAGAAGATAACATTTTCACCCTCTTTTCACTCTATGCCTTTTAAAGTAGTACTTTTGTCAGTCTTAATTTAATATCTTTACCAAGTATAACATCTAGATGAATTAGATGCAAAGTTGTCTTCTGAAATTATTTGGAAATTACAAAGCCAAGAATATTAGGCCATAGTTCTCTTTAAGGAAAGTTAATAGAACCCAAAGTCTTTTTTTCCCCCAAGAATTGTTCTCTTTAAGGAAAGTTAATAGAACCCAAAGTCTTTTTTTCCCCCAAGAATTGTTCCTCAATAAAAAAAATTATTACACATATTAAAGAAAGCCATTCATATTTTATATCTGGAAACATACTTCCATATAAAATGCCCATATACACAATACAGTGAAAGTCATTTGTAACTTTCTGAGCTATTTTGTGTTAGACCCAAAGTCTTAACAGAGAAATAGAAACTGATTTTAACACAATGCCATAATTGTCAATGTAAAATTGTAACATGTTACAGAACACTTTGTGACTCTTCAAAAGAAATCAATCAACAAGCATTTAGTAAACACCCACTATGTGCCAGGCAAAGATTTTGTTAAAGAGGCAAAGATAAAAGTGAAATAGCTCTTCCCCTCAAACAGCTTAAATCCCATCAGGAGAAGAATATACATAAACAAAGTATTTGACTACCACTCAACTCCCCAGACTATTCCACCTCAGTCAATCAGTCTATAAATTTTTATTTATAAATATCTACTATGGACCAGACATCGTTCTAAGTGCCAGGGTTACAGAGAAAGACAAAAGATAGTTTCTGCTCTTAAGGATCTCATGATCTAATGGGTAGGGGACCTATCCATGAGTCATTTTAGAATGACTCCTCCCGGAAGCCTCCAATTTAGAATTGGTGAATCTGTGTCTGGAATTGCCATTCCTTGAAGGAATCCCAGCCAGTTACTTCACTTCCAACTCAACTCATTCTCTGAAATGCCTCATCTCTCCATAAGTTACCTTCCCTTGCCATTTCTCCTCCCTCTTTTATGTTTTGTCTTCTATTACAATGTAAGCTTGAGAGAAAAGACTATCTAGTTTGCTTATATATATATATATATACATATATATATATACACACACACATATATATATATATCCTTAGTTAAATACCCGGTACCTAAAGTACTTAGTAAATTATCTGTCTGTCTGTCTGTCTGTCTATGTCTACTTGTTTGGAGGGAAGAAGAAATGCTCTAGGAGTCTGTAGAATCAGAATACTCCTCATGTAGAAGATGATCCTTGAGATAAGAGTAAAAGAAAACTAGAGATTCTAAGAGACCATAAAGGGGAAGAGTATATTCCCAGTTCTGGGTACAGTCACTGCAACTATTACCATTTTATGACAAGGACATTATTAGAAGTATAATTAGAGAAGTTAGACAACTTACTTGTAATTAAAATGCTGGTGAATGCTGGAACTGACCCTGGAACTCAAGTCTTCTGTTTCTGGGTACAGTATTCTTTCCTTTCTATCATGTTACCCTCTACCCTCCCTCCCCTACAAATGCCATGATGTGCAAAATTCCCATGTGAAGGCCAATATTGTAGAAAAGTCCAAGGATTCTAGAAACTGAGATTTGTCACTTACAGAAAGATTAGCATCATCCACCCATGTTCTTTCTCTGGTACAAGGAACTGAATATTTTTACACTTCTGCTGGGTGTGGTGGTACATACCCAAAATCCTTGCTACTGAAGAGGATGAGGTGGGTGGATCTCTTGAGCTCAAGAGTTCAGAGCTGCAATCTAATAAACCATATTGCTCTTACTAAGTCTGGCACTAAAGTTGTGAGCCCCCCAGAGTGAGGGATCACTGGACAACCTAAGGAGGGAAGAACCAACCCAGGCTAGAAAACTCCCATGCAGATCAATAGTGGGGTCAGACAGGCTAGTACTGTTGTAGTTTTAGCCTGGACAAGATGGATAGACCTAGTCTCAAATATATATATATATACACACACATATATATGTATATATGTAAGTGTATATACACACATATATGTTTGAGTATGCACATATATGTGTGTGTGCTATATTTCCTTAAATCTTTTCACCACCGTTTCTTTAGACAAACTAATGCTGTCATATCATTTGCTCTCAATTTGTTTTTGTTTTTCACACAATGCAATCATACAATCCTTGCAGAACATCTTTCCCCAAGTGTGAAAAATAAAAAACTTGATGAGTTGTGTTCCTAAGGAGAAGAATTGAGAGTAGAACCAAGCCCAAAAGCCCCAAGAATTCTATAGACTCAGTCAGCAAGCATCTGTATGTTCCTGGCACTAGGTATTAGATGGAGTAATTATGAAGTCAAAGTAGTTGTTATCTTGAGAATAACCTCAGTATATAACTGGTTTTCCAGATGTCTCTAGCTAGTACAAATCTTTTGACACTTACAGAGAAAGATGAAAAAAATGTTTTCTTCTGTACTGAAGTACTGAACTTTACATTGTAACCAACTTATAAGAAAAAGGAGTCAGGTTGTTTTAAATCAGCCATTAAGCTAATTTAAGACTGTCTTTATCCTTAATCTTTTCAGTAGATGTGGATCCAATCCTCAAAGGAAACTGTTGTAAGATTGATCGCAGCACCACTCTTGCTCTTCAGTTCATAAGTCACCTAAGCCTAAGGCAGGAATTGCCTTTACCTGAACATTTATCACTATGAGATGATCCATAGCCCAAGCTAGACATTTTCCCCAAAAACCATAACACCAATCATTCTTTAAGAGAGGTTATGTGTTAGTAATTGTATTTATATCCTAACTCAGCATCAACAAGTTATATCTAAGGCAATTTCAGGAGGGGGGGGGATTGTTTCCTTGTTTTCAAAATGGGGAAATGGAGTGGGTAACTTGATTTGCATTCAAGCCCAGAAAGTAATCAAATCAGAACTGAAACTGACTCTTGAATCTGACCTCAGACTATATGAACAAATACATTCATAGAACTTAGAACTGAAAAAGATAGTAAAAATAATCTACTCTAATCTCTACATTTTACAGCTGAGGAAACTGGGAGAGTGAGACAGACAGACCGACAGAGACTGAGGGAGACAGAGACAGAGATAGACAGAGACAGAGAGATACAATGGAGACAGAGATGGGGGGAGAGAGAGAGAGAGAGAGAGAGAGAGAGAGAGAGAGAGAGAGAGAGAGAGAGAGAGAGAGAAAGGAAAGCTGCATCTTCCCTAGAATGTACTTCTTAGAATCTTAAATTTCCTTCACAGCTCAGATTGTGTCTCCTTTTCCATTATTTTTTCCCTGATCCTTACTATCGTCACTCAATCATCTTACAATCATAGTTTTTTTTTTTAAATAGATATTTACATATGTACACATTGTGTCCATCCAGTAGAATGTGAGGGAATGATCTGGGTTTTTTTTGTTGTTATTGTTTTTTTTTCTTCTGTCTTTATATCCCTAGCACCTAGCAAAGTGCCTGGCACACAGTAGGTATTTAATAATGCCTGTTGATCAAGTGTATCAAACATATATAACCTATATCAAATTGCTTGCCTTATCCATGATCAGATGGAAGGAAAGAATTTGGAACTTATAATTTTTAAAAACAAATGTTAAAAATTATTTTACATGTAATTGAGAAAAATAATATATCAAATATTTTAAATGTCTATTGATTATTTAATAGCTCAAGGTCAAACAGATGGCAGAGCTGAAAGTTGAATCCATCTTCTGATTTTTAAATCTAGTACTCTTTCCATTTTACTGTTCCTGTGGGTTTTTCCCATCGTACCACACTAGACTGAAATATCATGAGCTTCTGGTGACATTTCTTCCCCTATTTGAAAGCCAGTCACCCAGATCCCAGTCTGTGAAAAGCATACATTCTGTTGCTGTTAGGTTTTTCTTGGAGTATCAGCCTTTCCCCAAGTGAACACCCTTCTTTGGAAGTAACAACTCAAATGTCATCAAGGCACGAAAGCATACATTTAGTAAAGTGGTGTTTTCAAGGATGGAAGATGGGCTGTGCTCTGATCTTAACTCTAGAAGAATTGCACATGTTTAACATATATTGGATTACTTGCCATGTAGAGAAGGGGGTGGGAAGAAAGGAGGGAGAAAAAAATTTGGAACACAAGGTTTTGCAAGGGTGAATTTTGAAAACTATCCATATGATTTGAAAATAAAAAGCTTTTTAAAAAATTAAAATAAATTTAAAAAAAAAAGAGTTTCATCATTTTCTCAGAAAAACAGAGCAGCAAAAACCAAATTTTTTCCCTTGTTCAAAAAGCCTATTTAGCATTCCCAAAGTGCCACTTATCTCCAATTCTGGGATTAGGAGTAAACAGCAGTTAATTGATTTTTTCATTTTTTTTTAATTTAAAAAAATTTGTTTTATTTGCAAAACATATGTATGGGTAATTCCTAAATATTAACCCTTACAAAGCTTTCTGTTACAAATTTTTCCCCCCTACTCCTCACCCCTCCCCTAGATGGCAGGATATCCACTACATGATTATGTTAGAATACTTAAGAAATCGAATATATGTATAGTTATTGCATCATTTTTTATGCAGGAGAAATTGTATCTACAAGAAAGAATAATCCGATAAAGGAAATACAATGCAAGCAAACCTCAATAGAGAACATGAAAATGTTATGTTGTGGTCCACATTTCATATCCCTCTCTCTGGGTGTATATGGCTCTCTTCACTGAACAA
The DNA here is from genome assembly GCA_023553655.1 of Myrmecobius fasciatus. Lineage (NCBI taxonomy): Eukaryota > Metazoa > Chordata > Mammalia > Dasyuromorphia > Myrmecobiidae > Myrmecobius > Myrmecobius fasciatus. The sequence goes on from JAJPUD010000895.1 coordinate 378,931, forward strand.
TTGGAACTGGTTTGAAGCATTTCATTGTTGAAGAGAGTCATGTCCATTAGAACTGATCCTCATATAGTATTGTTGTTGCCGTGAATAATGATCTGGTTCTGCTCACTTCACTGAGCATCAGTTCATGCAAGTCTCTCCAGGCCTCTCTGAAATCGTCCTGCTGGTCGTTTCTTACAGAGCAATAATATTCCATAACATTCATATACCATAATTTATTCAGCCACTCTCCAATTGATGGGCATCCCTTCAGTTTCCAGTTTCTAGACACTACAAAAAGGAACAGCAGTTAATTGAGAACCCACCATCAAAGTACCACTCTCACCCCATCCACAGAATTATGGTTACACACACTTCAACAATGAAAAAAGATTTGTTTGTTTGTTTGTTTTTTGTAAAACACTGATTATTCCTTTTTGTCCCCTCAAAGTGAATCCTAGATTCCATTTGCTTATAGCACTTTATTTGAGGTCTCAAATAAGGGCCATGAGCAGTTCCAAGTATGGAAGAAGAAGAGTTAAGTAAGAAGAAAGAGCACTTCAGCATTGTAGGTCCCTCCTAATATATATATATGTATATATATTAGTTAATTTATATATATATACATATATACATATATAAATCCAGTTTATATATATATATAAATTATACTGGATTTTGACTCAGAATTTCTAAGCACTCTTCCAATTCATTCTGCTATTTCTGAGGACTATAGAGTCTTTCCAATCAGATCCCAAATGACTAGGGCTAGGGAGAAGGAGAGAGGTGGAAAATTTGGACTACCCCAGAGGTAAATAACTTAGTAAAGCATTTTTGAGCCAGGATGGACCTTAAAAATTAGCTATTTCAAACACTTCCTTTTGTAGATGGGAAAACTGAGTTTCCAAGAAGTAGATCCCAAGGTCATATTGCTAATAAGATAAATACCTTGGAACTTCTGAAAATGTTGAATTACATTGAAAAGTTATTATGTAGAGAAGGTCAAGAAAATAGTTATGCCATAACTCTGAAATATGTTAGGACCTAGACAAGTCATTGAGGAGTTGTAACAATGAAGGCACTGAAACAAGAAAGATGGCTTTGGTGGAATATTGAGATTTGAGATTATATTTGGTGTCTATGTTTCATAGGGCAAGTTGTTTAATCTCTCTGAACCTCAAGTTCCTCATCTGTAAAATGGGAATAATGAGAGCACCTACCTCACAAGTTAAGACCACATGCTTAAAAAGCAAATGTCGACACATTATATAAATACTAGTCTATCACAATGACTAGCCAAGTACTGCCAGGCTGAACCAAAAAGGGGCTGGTTACTATAGTCAATCTCTGTCCATTACTGCCCTGGTGGTTTGCTCTGGGCCCATTGATCTGGCTTCCTGTCTTCTCAGAGAATTAGGCTCTCTAGTGCTTCAATTTCGATTACACCTCATATTCCTGGAAGAAACAATTCTCCCCAGAAAAAGGAGAGAAAATAAAGAATACCAAATATAAACAGGAATCAGGTGTCGAGCAGGTAGTTTGATTCCCACATACACCAAAAAGTAGGAATGCTAAGCCATGAATAATTATCAGATGATTAAAAGAGAATCCAGTAACTTATTGATATTAGTACAGTCAGGTGAAAGTCTAATAGGCAAACTTTCTGGAGATATTTGCAGTTTCTTTATAAGGACTGCTAACTAGTGGCTGTACACTTTACTGCCAATGAATATGACCTGATTAGTACCAAGTGGGCTTTTTCTGGTGGTCTTCCAAACTGTGAACAACCCTACCTTTTGGCCTACCTTCCTTTCCTTTTGTTGCCACCTCTTCTGCTCTAGTAGGTCCTACCCTGCTCCTTTCATACCTGAGAAAGGCAAGATGTTAACTGTCTGGTGAGATTTCTCCAGGCTCCATATCAAAGGAACGAAGATACAAATGGAAGGCAGTCCAATCACAGACACAGGTTTGACCAAGAAACCATGAATTTTATCTTGGGGCTGGTTGGGGGTAGCCCAATCCCCACTCCAGAAGATCTTACTTGTACTTTCAAGTTGAGGATGGATGATTCCATTAACATGTCCCTAGAGTTCTGGCTAAGAAGCCCATTAAAAGACTTTTCATCATTTTGTATGAAATCAAGTCATTCTTTTGGATAGGAAACAGTTAGAGGATGTGTGTTCCTACTCTAAAGAGTAGGAGATGAGGGGAAGATATATATATATGCCCTTTCCCATCATCTTTGTTCAAGAGCAGACCTATCTCAAGATACTATACATTTTACTAGAATATCAATAATATCAAGTATGGGCAAAGTAGTGTATTATCAACCAGAGGATGAGAGGTGAATTAAACTAGTTATTACTATTAGGGAGGGATGAGGATAGCCATGGAACCTGTGATTTTATTGGTACAAAGAACTTCCAGATAATAAAATTCTCTCTACCAGTACCTTATCTACAACAAAGTATTTTGGAGAGTTTTCTAGAGTACCGAGGTTAAATACACTCAGAAACACACAGCTAGCACCTGCAAAAGGGAGATGAACTCTGGTCATCCTAGTCTCAAGACTGCCTCTTTTCCAACTATATTACCTCTTTATCATCATCATCAATTTATTCAGTGGCATAAATGATGAAGTGATAGATAAGAGAAGCCTTGGACATATTGCAAAAGTCTTTTAATGGCTCCCGACTTCTCCAAAAAATGAAGACCTATCTTTTTAAAATGAGTTTTTTACCAGGATTGTATGACTTTGAGACAAAGTACACAACAATCTTTGAAGAATTGAAAATGAAATTACTCAGAGAGTAATGCAGAGGCCATAGAGGGTGTCAATAGGCTACAACATATGACAAATGAGGAACTCTGAACTGATGTTTTCAGCAAAATGTATGATGGTAAGGAACAGACTGCTTGAAAATTAAAATGGATCAAACAAAAGTTAATGTCTCCACAAAATAGCAATAAATATGAACATATAATCAAAAGACAAAAAAGATGAAAAAGTATGGTATTTCATAGCAGAAACAATGAACCTGGAGAACCGATCAAGAAGAAACTATAAGAATCATTTTAAAAACCACAATCACCTATTGGAATATCTGAAAGAGCCTAGACATTATACTTCAAGAAATCATAAAGAATAACTTCTCAACTTTAATAGAACCAGAGAACAGAATGCAAATAGAAAGAATTCATTAGTCACCTCCTTCTGGGAAAAAAAAATCTCAAAATGAAGATTCCTAGAAATGTTGGAGCCAAAATTCACAACTTCCAAGTCAAAGAAAAAAAAGTATTTCAACGAAATATATTATAGAAAAAGGATATGAGTTGGTCACATGACAAAAGAGATAACAAATGGCATCCTCAGTTCTCAAGTGGCATCTTCACATTGTAAGGGGAAGTTAGACACTCTGTGAGGAACCCAAAGACTGGACCCCTTGTGATGAACCAATAGGAAGATGTGAACAAGAATCACACAGTATGTACAGGTATAAATGGATTGCCTTTTGTATCACTGGAAAGAACTTTGAAATCAATGAGTTCACAGATCCATTGGCTTATTTGAGTTAGTGATGATATTTTATTTGTTACTGTACTTGAGGAGAATCCATTTTCCCTATATGGAAATCTTGTTCTCATTTATTTGTAAGCCCTTTGAGGGCAAGAGTTTTCTTTATTTTTGCTCATAGTATTTTCAGGGCCTGGCACAGTATCTAGTAAACGGCAAGTACTTAATAAATTATTTGACTCAGGATTATATCACAAAAGATTATGATGATAAAGGACAATTTAACTTCTTTGAATATCCCAATTTAATGTGATAATGGGTTACTTTTTACTCACCTCAGACTATATAACAATTAATCACTTTTCACTACTCACTAGTAGCAGAGTTAATGAAGAGGATAACACTCATTAGAAGGAAGGAGAAATAATTAGTTACTCTAAGATCACAAAATTGGATTTAACATTATGCCAGTTCTGTCTAGTTGGACCCTATGCTTATCAATTGTCCATAGAGTATAGTCTCCAAAAAAATGCTCCACTTATCTTTTCAGATATGCATTTATATTCAGATTTGGTCTCTGACTACACTGACCCAGACAAGGCACTGAGACAAAGGGACATATAATTTTGCTAGCAGACTTCCTCAGAAACTTGGAAATGGCCAAGTAACCACCCAAGCACTATTGATATATAAAGCTCTTGGATTTCTTTTTTCACTCCTACTGGAGTAAATAGAATAATAAATAATAAAATAAATAATTATTCCTACTGGAGTAATTATAATCATAATAATAGAATAATAATTTATAGATATTAAAAATAAGTTATAGAATGCTTTAAGTTTGCAAAAGGTTTTACAAATATTATTTCATTTCATTCTTGTAACATCCCTGGGAGGTAGTCACATTTTACAGATGAAGATGTTGAGATCAGAAGAGTAAATGACTTATCTAGGATGAAACAGGTAAACATCTGGAATTACAGTTAAAACAGGTTTTACTGACACCAGATCCATTTTTCTGTCTCCTGCTGGCTACCAACCCTGGGAAGATTTATGTCCTTCAAGCTTTCTAAATAAGTAAAAAAGTCAAAACTCCATTTAGTGAACTTACCTAAAATACACTGATCATCCATGTATATCCTAAAAAAAGGCTACTAATTTAAAAAATATTATCACATGGGCTTATATCCCAAAGAAATCATAAAGGAAGGAAAGTGCCCCACATGTGCAAGAATGTTTGTGGCAGCTCTTTTTTTTCCCCAAAACATTTTATTTTTCCAAATATTTGCAAAAATTGTTTTCAACATTCACCTTTGCAAAAATCTTCTGTTACAAATTTTTCTCTCTCTCCATCCCCTCCCCAAGATAGCAAACAATCCAATATAGTTTTTTTTATTTTTTTTATTAATACTTTTTATTTGCAAAACATATGTATGGGTAATTCCTAAACATTAACCCTTACAAAGCTTTCTGTTACAAATTTTTCCTCCCTACTCCCCACCCCTCCCCTAGATAACAGGATATCCACTACATTATAATTATGTTAGAATACTTAAATCGAATATATGTATAGTTATTGTGTGGCAGCTCTTTTTGTAGAGGCTAGAAACTGGAAACTGAAAGGATGCCCATCAATTGGAGAATGGCTGAACAAATTATGGTATATGAATGTTATGGAATATTATTGTTCTGTAAGAAATGACCAGCAAGATGATTTCAGAGAGGCCGGGAGAGACTTGCATGAACTGATGCTGAGTGAAGTGAGCAGAACCAGGAGATCATTGTACATGTCAACAACAAGACTATATGATGATCAATTCTGATGGACATGGCTCTCTTCAACAATGAAATGTTTCAAACCACCTCCAATTGTTCACTGAAGAAAGCCATATACACCCAGAGAGAGGGATGTGAAATGTGGACCACAACATGTCATTTTCATGCTCTCTATTGATGTTTGCTTGCATTGTATTTCCTTTATTTGATTCTTCTTTCTTGCAGATACGATGTCTCCTGCACCAAAAAAAATGATGTGTGGAAATAAGTATACATATATTCGATTTGTCAAGTATTTTAACATAATTATCATGTAGTGGATATCCTGCCAGCTAGGGGAGGGGTGGGGAGTTGGGGGGAAAAATTTGTAACAGAAAGCTTTGTAAGGGTTAATGTTGAAGAATTACCCATACATATGTTTTGCAAATAAAAAGTATTAATAAACAAATATATATTAAAAAATAAAAAATAAATAAAAAATATCACAGGACAATATCACTGGATCTAGAACACCAAGGTATTATTTAACTCAAACTCCTTTGTTCCACATATAAGTAAAATGTGAATGTTAAGCAGCTTATCCATGAATAACTAGTAAGTTGCAAAACCAAGATTTGACCTATTTTTATCTTCTGACTCTCTATCTAGTGCTTTCTTCCCTGTGGTATCACTATACCACGCTGGAATAATGAAAACTATTGGAAATGTAAATGCCTGGCAAGAGCACATTTGGAGAATTATATATTGGAAGGGGAGGAAATTACGTATAGGGCATGTAACACAATCTCCAGAAGGAAGATGAAGCTTGAGATTTGAACTGGCCACTGCAATTATGTTGAAACCAAACATGAAGTGTTTTGGAAATGCAACTACTAATTTCCCTAACTTTTCATAAGAAAAAGAAGCACAATACCCTTTGACCCAGCAGTGTTTCTATTGGGCCTATATCCCAAAGAGATGTTAGAAGAGGGAAAGGGCCCCACAAGTGCCAGAATGTTTGTGGCAGCCCTTTTTGTAGTGGCTAGAAACTGGAAACTGAAGCGATGCCCATCAATTGGAGAATGGCTGAATAAATTATGGTATATGAAAGTTATGGAATATTATTGCTCTGTAAGAAACGACCAGCAGGACGATTTCAGAGAGGCCTGGAGAGACTTGCATGAACTGATGCTGAGTGAAATGAGCAGAACCAGGAGATCATTATACACGGCAACAACTATATTACATGATGATCAACTCTGAAGGACATGATTCTCTTCAACAATGAAATGTTTCAAACCACTTCCAATTGTTCAGTGAAGAAAGCCATATACACCCAGAGAGAGGGATATGAAATGTGGGACCACAACATAACATTCTCATACTTTTGATTGATGTTTGCTTGCATTGTGTTTCCTTTCTCTGATTTTTTTTTCTTGTAGATAAGATTTTTCTTGTACAACAACTTGTCAAGTATTTTAACATTATTAACATGTAGTGGACTTCCTGCCATCTAGGGGAGGGGAGGGGACTGGGGGTAAAATTTGTAACGGAAAGCTTTGTAAAGATCAATGCTGAGGAACTACCCATACATATGTTATGCAAATAAAAAGCTTTAATAAAAAAAATTTAAAAAAAGAAAAAGAAGCACAATCATGCAATAATCCAAAGGAAAGAGTTTGATTTTGAAATTTAAAAGGAAAAAACTTCCTAGGTAATTTTATTTTTAGAGCTACTGCTGTATCTACCAAACAAGGAGGAAGGAAAGCCACTATTGGCTGTCAAGGATTTTTTTTTTTCCTCTCTTCAACTGAGTTCTGAGTCAATATAAATTTGACTCACTGTCACCAAAGAAGAGGAAGCATTCTCCTTGCAAAGATTTGAGTGATTGTTTTAGTGATCAATCTCTAAAGAAACATACTTTTCTTGATTTCAATGAACACAAATGTAATCTAATTCTTTCTTCATAAATAAAGCAACACTTCAGACCAAAAAAATCATAGACTAGCTTATACATTTTTAAAAGCTCTGTGTGTGTGTGTGTGTGTGTGTGTGTGTGTGTGTGTGTTTCCCACAAAGTACTATAGTCTTGCCACTGGGAGAATGACTAATATGAAATAGGTGGAAGTTGCAAAGAGACAGGTGTAGGCTTAATGTCAAGGGAAAACTTCTTAACAATGACAGCTATCTAAAGGTACAATGGGATGTATTCAGAAATGGAAGGTTCTCCCTCTCTGAAGAGCTTCACTCAAAGACTGGATAACTTTTGATTGAATATGTTAAAGAGAAAGATCCTTTCCACAAATAGGTGAGACATGTCCACTGAGATCTCTTATTTAAGATGCAACATGGTTTCAATGATAAACTCATTAAAATTCTCAAAAACTAAGCTGAATTAATAAATACTTGTAATCAGCAGTGGTGTGACATCCAGAAAATATGGAAGTAGTGTCATTTTAATTTAGAATCTTCAAATTAGGAAACCATAAAAATGTCATCAGATTAACAAGAAAAACAACAAATAGTTGATGCTAGAACAAAACTAGAAAAGGGCAACATCTAGCTATTTAGAGTTAGAAGGAAGAGTGTGAAAGATATTTCTATTTTAATAGTAAGTTGTACATAATAGATATGCAGTTGCATGTGTAGTCATCTTTTTTGTTATATTATGTTCTGGAAATGTTTGTTTATTATATAAATTAAAACCAAAATGATTTTAAAAAGAAAGGAAGGAAAGAAGGAAAGAGAGAAGGAAGGAAGGAAAGCCAAAAGGAATAAGGAAGGAAGGAAAGAAGGAGGGAAGGAAAGAAGGAGAGAGGGAGGAGAAAGGAAGGAAGGAATGAGGAAAGAGAGAAGGAAGGAAGAAAGGAAAGAGGAAAAGAATGAAAGATGGAAGGAAAAAAGGAAGGATGGATAGATGGAAGGAAGGAGGGAGAGAGGGAGGAGAAAGGAAGGAAGGAATGAGGAAAGAGGGAAAGAAGGAAAGAAGGAAGGAAAAAAGGAAGGAAGGAAGCATGGATAGATGGAAGGAAGGATGGATGGATAGAAGGAAGGAGAAAGAAGGAAGGAAGAATGAAGGAAGAAAGAAAGGACAGAAGGAAGAAAGGAAGAAAAGAAGGAAGGAGAAAAGGGAAGATGGAAGAAAAAAGGAAGGATGGATAGATGGAAAGAAGAATGGATGGATGGAAGGAAGGAGAAAGAAAGAAGGAAAAATGAAAGGAAGGGGGGAGGGAGGAAAGAAGAAAGGAACAAAGAAAAGAAGGAAGGAAGGAGAGAGGGAAAGAAGAAGGAAGGAAGGAAGGAAGAAAAAAGGGAAAGAAGGAAAGAGGAGTTAGGGATTGTGCATTAAAATTGGTATTCCCAAAATGAAAATCATGAGATACAAAAGGGATCTGATAGAATTTAAAGAGACTTAGTGTTTATTGATTCCACAGATGCCAAAAGAGATTATTTTGAGTGATTAACTGAGGTTAGGGTTCTTATCTGTGAGGAAACTCGCTCTACCAACCTTGCCTTGATTTAGTAAAGACATTCTAAGAAGTTGCTGCAGGAGTTGCTGCTGAATACACAGCAAGTATAACTAACTATCTGAGTGGCTCTTACTTCAAGAGAAGATGCAGTTATTCCAAGTGCTTCCAAGTGCTTCTTACTAAGTTCTTCAGGTTGAAACATTCTTTCAGTTCTTGGGGAAACTAAAAAGTAGTTCCTGTTTAAACAGCCATTATTGTACTAATCCATTAGTTTCCCTTGAGATGGAGTTCCAAAGCTCAGGCTGGATTGGAGACACTTAAACACAAGTAAAGAGGGAGCAGAGGTCAGGGTCAGCAAAGGTTTTGAAAACAAAAGGTAACTAGTGCTTGTTAGCCAACTTTCACTTACCCTGTCTAGGTAGTGAGATTTTATTTTTAAATTTTATTGGTACTTGTTTTTTACAACACTGTCCTTTCCCATTAAATACAGTTAAGCAAAATAGACATATTGACCATGTTAGCATATGCTTAATTTTGCTTCTGGAATCCATCAATCTCCTACTGAAAAGAGGGAAGGAAATAGGTTTCATCATCAGTATAAGGGATCAAAATGGGTCATTGTATTAATGTGATTTCTACTGTTTGGGGGATTGTTTTCCTTTTCATTTTTGTGGTCATGTACGTTGTTTCTCTTTGTTCTATTGAAGCAAAAAAATTCTCAAGAGAACTAGTTAATTGCAATCACTGAGATTCATCAGTCAAATAAAAAGTATTTATTAAGCACCTATTACAGGCTAGCCTGTACTAGGACACAAGTACAAAAAAGAAATATACCTTTTCTCAAGGAACTTACATCCTAAAAGGGTGCATGCACACATGTATATATCTGGACTCATAGGTGACACAGTGGATAGTGTTGAGATTGGAGTCAGGAAGTCCTAAATTCAAATCTTGTCTCCTGTATTTAGGTGGGAGGTACGAATGGGGAGAATCATATTTAACCATTCTGTTTCAGCTTCTTCATCTGCAAAATGAGGATAATAATAACACTTCCCCTGCCAAGGTTGTGAGAAAAAAAGTGAGATAATGTTTGTATTGTGTTATGTAAGTGCTATTTATAGAGAATAAACATGTAGAGAATAAATTGGGAAGATTAGGAAGGTCCTCATGGACAGGGTGTACTGGAGCTGAGTCTCCCTCCTTGCCTCTACCTCTCAAAATCCTTAGCTTTCTTTAAGATTGCACTCAGTATAGATCCATCAATTGGGGAATGACTGAATAAGTTATGATATATGAATGTAGTGGAATATTACTGTTCTATAAGAAATGGTGAGCAGGTTGATTTCAGAAAAACCTGAAAGATTTATATGAACTGATGCTGAGTAAAGTGGGCAGAATTAAGAGAATATTGCACATAGTAACAAGAGTATGTGATGATCAACTGTGATGGACTTGGTTCTTTTCAACAACGAGGTGATTCGAGGCAATTCCAGTAGACTTGGGATGAGAAAGTACCATCTCCAACCAGAAAAGAACTATGTGGATCAAAGCATTTTCTTGTTTGCTTGCTTGTTTTCTTTTTCTTTTTTGTGTTTTTTTTTCCTTTTGATCTGATTTTTCTGACACAGCATGATAAATATGGAAATATGTTTAGAAGAATTGCACATATTTAACCTATATTGGATTGCTTGCTGTCTTGAAGGGGAAGGAGGAAGAAAATTTTAAAACACAAGGGTTTGCAAAGGTGAATGTTGAAAATTATCTTTGCATGTATTCAGAAAAATAAAATACTATTAAAATTATTTTAAAAGGTTCCCCTCAAGTGCCATTTCCTAGGGCAATGGTTCTCAGAGTGTGGCCCAGAGAATCCTGGAGGTCTCTGAAATCCTTTCAGAGGCTCTATAAATACAATTTTTAAAAAATTTCTAATATGGTAAATACTTATAAATATAATCCAGATAAACAAAACTCTCACAGATCCTCAATAATTTTAATAGTATAAAGATATTGAAAACAAAAGTTTGAGAATCACTGTCCTAGGGGAAGGAAGCCCTTCCTGATCTCCACATGTGGTATAATGCTTTCTCCTTCCAGCGCTAACATTTAGTTATCTGTGTAAATGTTTTATGTAGAATACAAAAAAAAAAATCTAAGCTTTTTTTTTTAACCTGTTTTTAATTTTGTCTTTGTATTCTTAACATCTGGCACAGTGCCTTGCCCCTAGTAGGTACTTAAGGAAGGTTTTAGAATTGAATTTAATCTACTCTGGCAAAGATTTTTCATACAGTCATGTTCCAAATTCAGTTGCTTGAAACAGCTTCTATTCCTTGGAGAAGCATATAGAACATGCATTTTGCTATCCCCATGCTATCTTCTGAACAGAGAAATTATGCTAATATCTTTGTGGACCAGGGAACCCTTATCCTGTACTACTATTAGGTACATATGTGTTCATTCTTGCCTTGAACCTCTGTTGCAACTTTTCCTAAAGTAGAATGATGGAATGAGCCATTAAAGTTCCAGAGTGAAACCTATCACTGGAACAAGGAAATTGAATCTTTATTAGCATCCCAATTCATCCAAATGGCGAGAAGAAAGAAATGATGCTCTAAACTATAGAGATCTATATTATTACGGTTGCTATCACTCTTATACTTCTAGACCTTGAACCTTGAACAAATTTGTCTCTCTCCATCTTGGTTTTTCTCTACTGAAAAATGAAGGGTTCAGACAAAATACCCTCCGAGTATTCTTTCTAGTTCTAGCCCTATGATGCCAGAACTAGATGGCCTCTTGGATCCCTTCTAGCTTTAGATTCAGTGATCAATGATGGGTGGTAGGTGACCTTCAAGAATTGCTGTGGTTCTCCAAAATTAGTCTGGTTCAGAAAATCATTAGACTTGGCTTCAGCTCTTTCTTCCTTGTCAAGAGGAAGAACCAGAACAAGAAGGAGGAAGAGAAAGAAGAGAAGGAGAAGAGGAGGAGGAGGAGAAAGAAGAGGAAGAGGAAAAAGAAGAGGAACAGGAAAATTCACATTTATATAGTTGTTTAGTGTTCATAGGATTGTAGATCTAGAAAGGACCACAGAGGTCTTCAAGCCCAATCTCCTCATTTTTATAAATGACAACACTGAGACCCTTATAGTAGGACCAATATATACCAAAGTATCTGCCTTGTAGGTGAGACTAATTTTTTTTTCCTACAAAGTAATGAAACCATCCTTGAAACCTAAATAATCCAAAGGCCTGAAGGGCTTGAATCTTTGATGGGACTTCCTGGTGGTCAAGTATGTACAAATACCCAGTGCATAAGGAGTCAGTTGTTACTTAGGTTACACACACACACACACACACACACACACACACACACACACACACCCTACCCACTAAGCACCACCATGGCAGTGAATAGAGGGCAGTGAATAGAGTTCAAATCTGGCTTTAGACATTTACTACCTGTGTGTCCCTGGGCAAGTCACTTAACCCTGTTTGCCTCAGTTTCTCCATCTATAAAATGAACTTGGAGAAGGAAATGGCAAACCACTCTAGCATCTCTGCCAAAAACTCCCAGATAAATTATTTCCACTCTACAGTGCTATCTACCTAACAAAGTGGTTCTTCATAGCAACCCTGTGATGCAGTTAAAACATAAATTCAATCCAATTAAACAAACATTTATTAAGAACCTACTATGTGCAAGACTGGGATACATATGTGCAAAAATGTTTGCGGCAACCTTTTTTGTAATGGCAAGAAACTGGAAACCGAATGGATGCCCATCAGTTGGAGAATGGCTGAATAAGTTATGGTATGTTATGAAATATTATTGTTCTATAAGAAACGACCAATAGTTTGATTTCAGAGAGGCCTGAAGAGACTTACATGAACTGATGCTAAGTGAAATGAATAGAACCAGGAGATCATTATACGCGGCAACAGCAAGATTATAAAATGATCAATTCCGATGGACATAGTTCTCTTCAACAATGACGTGATTCAGGTCAGTTCCAATGATGTTATGAAGAAGAGAGACATCTACACCCAGAGAGAGGACTGTGGGAACTGAGTGTGGATCATAACATACTGTTTTCACTATTTTTGTTGTTGTCTACTTGCATTTTGTTTTCTTTCTCATTTTTTTTCTTTTTGATCTGATTTTCTTGTGTAGCATGATATATGTGGAAATATGTGTAGAAGAATTGCACATGTTTAACAGATATTGGATCATTTGCCATCTAGGGGAGGGGCTGGGGAAAAGGAGGGAAAAATTAGAACTTAAGGCTTTGTAAGGGTGAATGTTAAGAATTATCCATGTATATATTTTGAAAATAAAAAGCTTTGATTAAAAAATGTAAAAGTTGAAAAAAATTTTGGGATAAAAAGATAAAAACTAGAAGAGTCTGCCCCACAAGGGGCAACTGAGTTAGCAAGCATCTATAAATTGCTAATATGTGCCAAGCATGTGCTAGGTTCTAGGAAAACAAAGACAAAAACCAAATAAACCCTGTTCTCAAAGAGTTTATGTTCTAATAGTGGAGACAACATGCATATGTATAGGTAGAGACAAAACACACATAAAGCAGATAATTAATCAGATAAAAGAAATCTTGGAGGAGAATGCATTGGCAGCTAAATGCTGGTTGATATACTAAAACCTGGGAATACAAAGTTCCTATCTCAAGAATCTTATATTCTAAGGGAGAGAGCACATGTGTATATATATCTCTCTGTATGTTTACACATACACATATACATATAGTTATATATAAAATATTTGTGTAGATATACACAAAACACATGTAAAGTAGATGCAAGATAATCTTGAAGTGAAAGGCCTAAGCAGTTTTTAAGCATCTATTAGGTACCTAGGTGCCTGGGTACCTATATGATGTATGTGGAAGGTGCTAGGAATGAAACATGATTACAGATAAGGAAATACAAAGAATATACAAAAGTAATTTCAAATGGAAAAGAATTCTAACAACTGAAGAAATTAGTGATTGACTTGTGTAATCCAGACATGGTGCTAGCTTACTTAGGTTGCAAATATAGTGAATAAAACAATTTCTTTTGGCAAAGAATTTATTCAAAGGAGAAAAGGGGAGTGTAATAAGCATATATAAATATGCTAATATTCAGACTACTGATATAAGTCAAAATAAATAAAAAATAAAATTAATAATTAAAAATAAGCTTAAAGTTTAAAATAGTTGAATACAAACTAGGAAAAACAAAGGACACTAGCAAGTGGAGGTATCAAGAAAGATTTCATGTGGAATAAGGTGCTTGAGCTGCATTTTGAAAGAAGAGAGGGATTTAGTGAGGAGGAGGTAAAGAAAAAATGCATTCCAATCATGGGGTGCAGAGAAAGGATATTGAGTGGTGTGTGTGTGTGTGTGTGTGTGTGTGCAAAGAATAAAAAGGCATTTTGGTTAGATTACAAAATGTGGGAGGAAGTGATGGGTATAATGAGGCCAAAAAGATTGGAAAGCTTAGAAGGGAAAACACTAGCTGTTTAATTAAGCACTTACTATGTGTCAGGCATTGCATTAAGCACAGAGGATATAAAGACAAAAATGAAAAAAGCAAAAAAATATAGCCCATCTCTCCCCCTGAACAATTTTTCAACATTTCAAATCAAATGTCCAGAATAAACCTTAAAGTCAATATGTCAAAAATTGAACTCATGATTTTCACTCCCCTTTCTTCCAAGAAGGGATATGTTCAACAAAATAAAACCCTTCTTCCCCTTCCTAAACCTTTGATACTCTATAGTGAGTACCACATCAGCTGGTACAGGTAACAACTCATTCAATGATCTCATCTTGTTCAGCTGACTGAACTATTATCAGTCCTCCAGAAAGGGCTTACTGAATATGATGGTGGCCATATTCTAGGACTTTTGTCATTTTATGGAGAACAGTGAAGCATTAAGCTTCTCTTTTTCTCACTCTCACCTATTTTCCCTGTTGCAATCTCTTCAATGAAAACCTCTATGACATTTTTCCCCAATTTTAAAATAACAATATGTTGTCATCTTTTTGCTGTTCCTTGAACATTACAATCCATTTCTTTTTATTTTATTTTATTTTATTTGCATAACATATGTGTGGGTAATTCTTCAACAATAACCCTTACATAGCTTTCCGTTACAAATTTTTCCCCCCAACTCCCCACCCCTCCCCTAGATGGCAGGATATCCACTACATGTTAATTATGTTAAAATATTGGCAAATCGAATATATGTATACATATTTCCAAACTTATCATTGTTGTGCAAGAAAAATCTTATCTACACAAACGATATATCAGATAAAGGAAACACAATGTAAGCAAACGTCAATCAAGGAGTATGAGAATGTTATGTTGTGGTCCACATTTCGCATCCCTCTCTCTGGGTGTATATGGCTTTCTTCAGTGAACAATTGGAGGTGGTTTGAAACATTTCATTGTTGAAGAGAGCCATGTCCATCAGAATTGATCGTCATACAGTACTGTTGTTGCCGTGTATAATGATCTCCTGGTTCTGCTCATTTCACTCAGCATCAGTTCATGTAAGTCTCTCCAGGCCTCTCTGAAATCATCTTGCTGGTCATTTCTTACAGAACAATAATATTCCATAATATTCATATACCATAATTTATTCAGCCATTCTCCAATTGAAGGGCATCTATTCAATTTCCAGTTTCTAGCCACCACAAAAAGGGCTGCCACAAACATTCTTGCACATGTGGGGCCTTTTCCTTCCTTTATGATTTCTTTGGAATATAAGCCCAATAGAAATGCTGCTGGGTCAAAGGGTATGCACAGTTTGATAACTTTTTGAGCATAGCTCCAAATTGTTCTCCAGAATGGCTGTATCTGTTCACAGCTCCACCAACAATGCATCAGTGTCCCAGCCCTCCCACAACCCCTCCAACATTCATCATTAACTTTTCCTGTCATTTTAGCCAATCTGACAGGTGTGAAGTGGTACCTCAGGGTTGTCTTGATTTGCATTTCTCTGATCAACAGTGATTTGGAGCACCTTTTCATATGACTATAAATAGTTTTAATTTCATCCTCTGAAAATTGTCTGTTCATATCCTTTGACCATTTATTGATTGGAGAATGGCTTGAATTTTTATAAATATGAGACAATTCTCTATATATTTTTGAGATGAGACCTTTATCAGAACCCTTTAATGTAAAGATGATTTCCCAATTTATTACTTCCCTCCTAATCTTGTCTGCATTGATTTTGTTTGTACAAAAACTTTTTAACTTAATATAGTCAAAGTTATCTATCTGGTTTTCAATTAAAAGTTCCAGTTCTTCTTTGGACATAAATTTATTCCATCTCCACAGGTCTGAGAGGTAAACTATATTATGTTCCTCTAACTTGTTTACAAAATCACTCTTTATATCCAGATCATGAACCCATTTAGATCTTATCTTGGTATGTGGTGTTAGATGTGGGTCAAGCCCTAATTTCTTCCACACTAGTTTCCAGTTTTCCCAGCAGTTTTTGTCAAATAGTGAATACTTATCCCAAAAGCTGGGGTCTTTGGGTTTATCAAAAAACAAATTGCTATAGTTATTGCCTAGTTTGTCTTGTGATTCTATCCTATTCCACTGATCGACTACTCTATTTCTTAGCCAGTACCAAATGGTTTTGATGACCGCTGCTTTATAATATAGTTTTAGATCTGGTACAGCAAGTCCACCATCGTCAGCCTTTTTTTCATTAATCCCCTTGAAATTCTTGACCTTTTGTTTTTCCAAATGAACTTTGCTACTATTTTTTCTAGATCTGTAAGATAATTTCTTGGGAGTTTGTACAATCCATTTCTCAACCCATACCTCCTCACTGTAATGCTCTCCCTCCTTATCTTAGTTCCCTGCCTTCCTTTAGTTCAATCCTACCTTCTCTAGAAGGCTTTTTGAGTCCCCCAGCTTCTAGAATCTTGCCTCTGAGATCATCTCCTACTTATTTTGTCTACATCCTCTGTGTGTATATGTATAGTTGTATGTGTGTAGTATGTGTTTATGTATGTATATGTGTATGTGTTATGTTGTCTAGATGGTGAACTCTTTGAGAGTAGGGACTGTCTCTTACTTGTCTTTGTGTCCCCAGTACTTAACACAATAGGCAAATATGTTGAAGATGGATGTAATATGACCAAAACTCTTCCTGTCTTTACAAAGCAACAAACTAAAACCTCTTCACTAGATTCTCCCAACCCAACCCAATTAATAAATGCTTGTTGACATTGGTAGTCTGAGAGTCAAATGCATAGAGATGATTAGAGTTAAACCCATGGGAATTGATGACCTGGCCAAAGTAGTGTGTAGAGAGGAAGAGATGAGAGCTTAGGACAGACCTTTGGGGAACATCCCTTAGTAGGGGACTGAGCAATGTATGAAGAGCCATCAAAGGAGCCTAAGAAGAAGAAGTCAGAGAGGACAGCTGAGAGAATTGTAGTGTCATTAAAATCCAAAAAGAGAGTATCCAGGAGAGGATGATCAATAGTGTTGAATGATAGGTTAAGAAGGATGAAGACTAAAAAAAGATCATCAGATTTGACAATTGAAAAATTGTTAGTAAGGTCAAAGAAAGCAATCTGAATTGATGAATTTGGAAGCCTGATTGCAAAGAGTTAAGGAAGGAATGAGAGGGAAGGAAATAGAAGAAGCAGGCCTGTGGATTCA
Organism: Myrmecobius fasciatus; assembly: GCA_023553655.1. NCBI lineage: Eukaryota > Metazoa > Chordata > Mammalia > Dasyuromorphia > Myrmecobiidae > Myrmecobius > Myrmecobius fasciatus. The sequence continues at coordinate 396,336 of JAJPUD010000895.1, forward strand.
AAGAAAGGCAACAAATAGTCCCTGTCCTCAAAGAGCTCACAATATAATGAAAAAGGATGATATAATAAGAGGGGTGGGGAGAGTGAAATAAATTCCAGAGAAGTGCAGCTGAATGGGAAGTGATGAGGGGATGTCCGGGGCATCCTCCTTAAAAGGAGGAACTGGCTTTCCATTGTCCACAGCCCATCCTCTCCAAGGAGAGAGGGAAGGGGCCCAGGGTCAGGAGGTACTGAACTGCTGTGAGGATGAGGTCAGGGTTGTGGGATTTTACAGGGTGATGAGATAGAGGAGACCCTGATAAAATCCAGATGGTGCAGCCAGTGGAGAAATGGGAAAGATTTAGGATGACAATCCACAGGATTGGGAGAATCCATTGAAGGGGTTTTGATTTGTTGCTTTTTTAAGACTGGGAGAGGTTTGGTCATGTTATATCCATCTTCAACATATATAAAACTGACTCAGTACAGGGGGAAGGTGGTGGTGGTGAAAAAAGCAGTTTCTTAGTTTGACAGTTGTTAGAAATTCAACTCAGAAAACATTTATTATGTATCCATTGAATACAAAATAGTGTGGTCTTTGAATAGCTTCTTAAAAATCTAAATGCAAATGCTACTGAACTCACCATGTCATGAACTTCTTTGCATTGCCCGGATAAAATGACTTCCTTTTTGGTTACTATGGTTTCTCCTTATGTAAAATGGGACAATTAGCAATAATTTAATTGGTTGATTGTGCTTTTCCTTTTGGAGATATATTGATACTTTCTGTATGTTGATTTGAGCACTAAACAATACCATTAATGGAGAACAGCCTTGTATAGTAGTACTTACAGAGACAAGACTTCTTTTTTAATTTTTTAAAAATGAGGTCATTTAACATGCATATGTAAGATATATACAATGTAAATGGAAAGAAATCACATAATAATAGCTATCATTTTTAGGGGACTTCAAGGTTTTCAAAGTACTTTATGAACATTTTTTTTTCATTTTATCTTCACAATGACTCTGGGAGGTAAATACTATTATTATTCCCATTTTACAGATGAGGAAACTGAAGCAGGTAGAAGTTAAAAGACTAACCCAGGGTCATATAGCTGAATTTGAACTAAGTCCCGCCTGATATCAGGGCCAACACTATCACTTTGCCCCCAACATCCTTGATCATTTTAGTCTTAAAGGGAAAACATTAGTAGGGGAAAGGGACCTGAAAATAATTCTTTGCTTTTTTTGTTTGCTTGTTTTTTGCTGAGGCAATTGGGATTAAGTGATTTGCCCAGGGTCACACAGCTAGAGAATGTTAAGTGTCTGAGGCCAGAATTGAACTCAGGTCTTCCTGACTTCAGGGCTGGTGCTCTGCTCCACCTAGCTGCCCCTCAATATCTCTTTACTAAGATGGGGTACTTGATGAGTCTTGAAGGACTCTAAGAACTCTAGGAGGTAAGATGGCAAAAGATTCTAGATCTCCGGTGGAAGTGAAAAAAGATAATTTTTCATGATTTGCCAAAGGTGACATAACAGATGAGGAATTAAACCTAGATAGATTTAAAGTAAGGACTTCAATAATAAAATAAAATGAAATGTTCAAGCTAAGATCATTTCATGAGAAGATAGAAAAAAGTAACTCTTAGCAAAGTTCCTTTTGAAGAGAAGTCTATTAGTATATGTCTATTAGTTCATACACAAATCTCATCTCCCCTTTCCATGCTTTTGTCCAGTCCATCTTCCATGCCTGAAATGTACTCCTCCTCACCTCTGCCTTCTTAGAATCCCTAGCTTACTTCAATACTCATGCTGCCTACCATGAGGGCCATCTCCACTCATCTTGATCCATATCTGGCCACTGGTCCAGATGACTCCAGGGAAGAAAATGAGGCTGGCGATTTTGCACAGCTCTCCCTCACTCAAATCCTATTCATTTGCACATCATGGCATCAGCTCCCTGATATCATGGAACTCTTCCGGAACAAAGGACAAATAACAACAATTGCTCCCCCTTCCCCCATGCAAGGCCTTTCCTAATTCTCCTTCCCCTCTCCCTCCACCCAGACTCAACTCGATATCCCTTTGTAATGACTTTGTATGTATTTTTCATTTTCTGCATTTTATGTCTATTGTTCCTTTCTCAAACCTGCTGAACACTGTGAGCGCTGAAAGAAATTGTTTTTGTTTTTTGTCTTTTTTACTCCAGCATGATTCTTTTTCAATGAATGAATGAAGAATAGTGAGCTCATTGACATGGAAATGCACCTTGTGGTGAACAGATCCTGGGATCAAAGATCTTAAACCAGAAAGAATCCCAAAGGCCATGTGGTCCAACTCTTTCATTTTACTGACAGGAAGCCTGGGGAAGTGAAGGGTGTGGTACAGAGCTACTAAGTATCCGTGATGGTTTCTGAGTGCTTGACTCCAGAGCCATCACTGTTCACAGTAATAACAGTGTATAAAGCAATTGGAATTAGCCAAGTGTTCCTACATAAAGAAATTAATTTTCTATCAAAATATTTAGATCTCTTCTCCACTGATCACTGCATTGCCCCTTCTAAATTCTCTTGGCCAGGCCAATATCTATGACACTCTTTATAACTGATCTTATCTTCTGGTATCAGGAGTCAAATCAAGCACTTAATATGTCCCAGTTAGGGCAGCTAGGTGGCAAAGTGGCTAGACTGCCTAGCATGGAGTCAGAAATATTCTTCTTCCCAAGTTAAAATCAGGCTTCAGATGTTCACTATCTGTGAGTCCTTGGACAAGTTACCTCACCCTGTTTGCCTCAGTTTCCTCACCTGTAAAATGAGCTGGAGAAAGAAATGAGAAACTACCCCAGTATCTTTGTCAAGAAAACCACAAATGGGGTCTGGAAGAGTGGGACACAATTGAAAAAAAGATAACTCAAAATGTGCAGAGAATACAAAGAAAAGTAAAAACATGATTACTACCCTCAAGGAGCTTTTAGTCCAATGGAGGAGAAGATATGGAAAAACTATGTAGAAATAACTATAGGAAGTAACCTCAGAAGGACACTGACATTAAGGGGACATGGGAAAGGCATTTTGCAACAGGTACAATTTTATCTGAGACTGGAAGGAAGCCAGAAGAAAAGACAATAAGGAAAACAAGACTGCTTCTCCACTGATCATTGCCACCCCTAAATTCTCCTGGCCAGGCCACTCTCTCTGATGCTCTTTATAACTGTTGATCTTATCTTCAGGTGTCAGGAATCAAGTCAAGCACTTATTATGCCCCAGTTGGGGCAGCTAGGTAGACAAGCTGGTATGGGAGACAGCTAATGCAAATATCCAGTTAGGAGAGGGAGTGCTTTGTTGGAGAAACAGCAAGGAAGCCCAATTCACTGCTTTAGAAAGTACATGCAGGGAGTCAAATGTAAGACTGGAAAGGAGGGAAGGAGAGAATTTATGAAAGCTTTGAATGCCAAAGGAGGGATGGCTAGTAATTTACAGATTTGCTATACTCTGTAATGGGCCACACTCTAGGTCCTGGAGAGGGTACCCCAAATTGAAGACATAGTCAGTCCCTTTCCCAAAGGGACCTTTAATCCAGGGTAGAGTGATAGGTCTGGAAGCATAGAGAAAGGTTTGATTTTTCATAAGCAAAATAATTTACCTCTCTTTGCCTCTGCTTCCTCAACTGTAAAATAAGAGCATTAGACTAGAGTAGGGCATTAGATTATATCATCGGTAAATCTACAATATGATCTAACTCAAATGTAACCTCATTTTGCTGGATTTAGTTCAAAATGTGAAGAAAAACTTTCTCTAATAACCCAATATTTAATATTTCTAAGATGTGTGATTTTGCTGGTATGGGCATATCTTCTGTCATCTACATAGTCTCTTGAGAGATTCTGTACCCAGATAATCTGGTTGTAAACCTTTCAGAATTTATTTAGAGTGATATTCACACAAAAGAGATATAGAGAGTCAGGCTCTCCCTGGAAGACTCCTCTGCTGAAACTCTGTCTTTCCAATATTGAGTTCCTTTGAGAATCTCTATTTTGAGAAATTACCTAGGTCGTCCATCCTTTACTCCTTTTTCAGCTCTTTTCCTGACTCCTAACTTCACCACAATGTCCTGTACCTTCTCCTTCCTTCCCCACACCCTTTTATGTGTCATCTTCCCTCTTAGAATATAAGCTTCCAGAAGACAGGAATTGTCTTTTCTTCTTGTTTGTATTTTATTCTAAGCACTTAGTGCATTGCTTAATACATGGTAAATCCTTGATAAATACTTGTTGATTTGATTTGTTGTGTTGACTAGATCCATAGGACCATAGGCTAGAATCTATTGCTTTCCTGAAATAGCCTTTGAGAAACTTTGGGTTACTTCTATGGCAGAAGGATAGATGCAGGCAGGACTTTAGTATGGGCAAGATCAGTTGAAATGTACCTAAATGCATATGAAACATGTGCATTGATGTGACAAATGACATGAAACAATGTCAGAGAGTTCATGGGGAAATGTTTAGGCCATTATTTGACTAGATAAAAGTGGAGATTTCATTGTTTCAACCATCTTATGGTCAAAGAATAAGACTGTCCTATATATGGATGGACCCTGGGCCATGACTTTCCATTATCTTGCATATAGACTAGAGCTACATAAGAAAAAGGAGTGCAAGGGAAAGAGCTATCCAGTCTGTAAAATGATATTAACAATGCTGTGGATTATGAAAGTCTAGGATTATAGGATTTTAGACCTTAAAAATAAATAGAGGGAAGCTTCAGAAACCTAATCAGTAAAAAGATATGACAAAAATAATACAGTGTGTATATGTGGACAAGGGGATAGCTTCCAGATCACTGTTGTGTGCTGAGGATATCTGTCTTCTGAGAATTAAACAAAGACCAATAAACACTTAGTGGGGATGGATTAAGTGGCTGCTTCCTCCAGGTTCCTAAAAATACCTGAGCCACCACATCACTGGGTAGCAATAAAACTGCGATAATGTTAAGAACTTTCATTTTTAATTTTCATATCTGATTGGTAATGAAGATAATAATATGCATCAGAGGCACATTTGTAAGCACAAAAGGAACTAGTTTCAACAGTTATATATATATATATCTCAAAAGATCTAAGCAGGACCCTGTTCCTGTTACTCTAAATCTGAAAAGGGAATGGAGGTTTTGCTGATTCTTGCTATTTCTAGCATCAGTCATTCACCCTTACTACCCATGATTGCTCATGGGATGTGCAGAATTTTTGGAGATTGCATTAATGCATTACATTCAGAGAGAAAAATATTTAGTGTAGAGGGGAAAAGCAGTTAGACAATAAGCATTTATTAAGTGCCTATTATGTGTTAGGCTCTGTACTAAGTGCTGGGAATACAAAGAAAATTCTAACTAATGGAATGAAAATATCCTATTACAATTACCATCTCCAAAGTACAGCAGGTTTACATTTTTAAAAATTTTGCTTTATGTTTTTCCTCTCTTTAAACTTCTGTTGTGTTTTAGCACAAACCATAATTGTTAGATGGCTTGGATGCAATCTTGGGTGCTTAGCAAATGGTTTCTGGTAATGAAATTCTGTTCATCAATTCCACTTTAAGATTTGCAGTATGACTTTATGCTTTAACCAGCATTGGCTGCAGAATGATATGGCAGCAGATGAAGCAAAACACCAATATAATGAATGATGTTCTTGGAAGGGGAATTGTTGTGGTGATAATTAAAATTCACCCCCTTGGTACTTGGATTTTATCCATTCAGCAGTTTCTCTGCCCAGATCATTTATTAGTTAAAGAGATATAGAAGTGTTTGCTTTATATTTATTCTCAAGATTTGAAGCAGTAGCAGCAAAATCCTTTTTTATGCTTTTAGATTGGTAATGCCTTTAAATGCAATCTGTTTTAACAGGATAGGATTAAATGAGGAAGGCTAGATGATAATCTTGCAAACTTTAACCCACTCCTCTTCCTCCTCCCCTTCCCCCCCCCAGTTCCATCTTATGTCAGGAACTGCTGATCTCTAATAGAAGGGGAATTTCTATTTGATTTTCCAGAAGGTTTCTCAATCACATGACACCCTTATCCTAACTAAATCTATAGCATTTTCTGAGGGTCTCTTTGGAGTAAATGAGACCAAAGAGGAATTATATGCATGTGTATAGACATACACACATACATATACATATATACACACATATAGGCATGAATGTATATATCATAAGCATACAAAGACAAAAGACAAAGACAAAAATTAAACATTCCCTGCCCTCAAGGAGTTTATATGCTATCCAAGGATATTATGGTCAACAAGCATTTATTAAGGGCTGTATTTCAACTGTGGGAAGCACTAAGGATAGAAAGAAAAGCAAAAACAAACAAACAAACAAAAATCCTATCTATACAATCTATGCCTTCCAGAAGCCTGCAATCTAATGGAAGAGGGCGTCCAATTTGTTCAGGACTATTAAATTTCTCCTCATCTAGCTTCTCTAGTCTTATTATCTAAAATGTCCCCTCCCATTCATTCTTCTCCATTCCCTTCTTCCTCTTCCTCTTTTCCTTTCTCCTTTTCTTTCTTTTCTGCCTCTAACTAAAAGAACTAACATCTTTTTCAAAGTCTTTCTTAATTTCTTGCAGGTGAAAGTGTCTATCTAAGAATGACAGCCTGGAACGCTGTGGGAGTATTCCAGCTTTGAAATGATATTATTCAAATCTCTTTCTTTCTTTCTTTTTTTTTTTTCTCCAACAAAGAGGCTTCAGTACACTAACTCCTCAGCAGCTTTCACAATTCAGTGTTGTTTCTTTAAAACTGTTTAACGTCAGAGATCTAATGCTATAGCAACCGTCCATCATATCGCATTAGCCCCCAAGAAAAGGAAGGAGGGAGGGAGGGAAGGAGAAGGGGGAAAGGGGAAAAAACTGCTCTTTTCGGCTGCATAGATTTCAGAGTGAGCGAATGCAATGGCTGCATTTATTGTTTTAGTTGGATACACAAATGTAAAATACCAGATAGCTTAGCAGAGGAGGAAGCAAACATTTGTAGCCCTCTTTGGGCAATAGGAGTATATATATATATGTTCCCCCCCCCCCCCATGGTGCATGAAGCAATGCTCTAGGGGCTGTAGGGCAGAATTAACTGGTAGGCAGTGGAGAAGCTTGAGGAAACTACAACATATTGGATCAGAAACTGAGAAGAAACAAAGGGAGTTCAGCTTACTCGGTGGCTATTATAGAGTTGAAGGACCAGAAACAGTAGCCCCATTTTACAGATGGTGAAATCAAAGACCAGAAAGAGAAGTAACTTTCTCAATCAATCAATTGACATTTATTAAGTACCTACTATTTGTCAGGCATTATATTAAGTATTGTATTAAGTAGTGACAAGGCAGTTTGAAGAGCCCTACCTTAGTAGGCTATTATGTCCTTACTATGAATATATATTTTTACTGGACCTATGAGAAGCTACCCCTAGCAAAGAGAGATCTGGTCTTCCCTGCAGTTTATAGTCTACAAAGATTTTTAAAAATATATTTATCTGCATACAAGAGAGGAAGGGTAACAATGAAAAGAGAGCCAGGGGAGCTGGGTTCAAGTTCTGCTTCTGGGAAGCTTACTTTTTCAGGCAGCTCTCCAGTATAAACTATAGAGAAGGTACCAATATGAACTGATATATACAATAAGCTCCTCACGAAGGACTTCCTTATACCAATGAAATCACAAGTCTGGTCCCCGTCCTTATAGGCATACGGTTGTTTTCCTGTATAGATTATAAACTCCGGGGCAACTCTGTGATACTGTGGATAGAGCAGCGCCCCTAGAGTCAGGAGGTCTTGAGTTCACATCCAAGCAGAGCTGCTAGCTATGTGACTGAGTAAATCACAACTCCAATTGCCTCGAATGTTTGTTTTTCTTCTTATCACTCCCTAATGCTGATTCTTTTTTACTGATTATCTCCAATTTATTTTGAATACATCTTGTCTTTACAGACATCTTTTTTTTTTTTTTTTTTTTGCCTTTTCTTGATCGCAATGCAGCCTGGTACATAGTAGGTACTTAATAAGGGGTTGCTGATACATTTATTCATAAGAGATTAGCACAGAGTCTGGACCAAAGAATCTCAGAAGCCTCATCTAATACCTCATTTATAGATCAATCACTCAATCAACTTCGTGCCAGGCACAGTGCAATGCGCCAAGGATGCAAAAAAGGGCAAAAGCCAGTGCCTACCTTCAAGGAGTTTATAATCTAATAGAGGGGACAAGATGTTAACAAATACATACAAGGCGAACTAAAGACCGAACAAACAGGAAATAACAGATCGAAAAGGATTGTAATTAAGAGGGTTAGAGAAGGCTTCCTGTAGAGTTTGGTTGGGATTTAAAGAAAACAAGGAAGTCAGTAGCCGGAGGGGAGAGAGCTTTTCCAGGTATGGGGGACAACCAAAATGAATGGAACCAAGGGATGGAGAGGCTTGTTTGTCGAACAGCCACCAGGCCGGTGTCACTGGGTCGAATTATTCCTATGGGGAGCCAGGAGTAAGAAGGCTGGAAAAGTAGGCGGGGGTCAAGTTCTGCAGGGCTTTGGAGCCAGGTTCTGCCGGGCTTTGAACGCCACACCGTACATTTTGTAAATGCATCGGGAGACGATCGGGAACTGCTGGAGTTTCCCGAGTTTCAGGGGATGAAGTGTGAGATCTGCGTGCTGGAAAAATAACTAATTGCTAAGTGGGGATTGGCTTCAAATGGGAAGAGACTTGAGGCAGGCAGACCTCCCCGAAGGCGGGGTCAGAGGAAAGACGGGTCTGGGTCACAGAGAGCTTGCACTGGGCTGGGGTCTGAGGATTCAGGGCCCCAAGTGAAATGGAGACGGCCCTCAGGGAGCTTGCACTTTCCCTTTCCTTGAGGGCCACCGAACCGAGACGTTAGAATTTAGTGGGGCCTTTAGTGCTCCCTGCACCAGGCTTCTGGAGTCCCACTCTGCCGCAGCTGCAGAGAAAACCGAAGGGGGCCGGGAACGATCCTCCCCCTTCTCCGCCCTTCTGGCCCCCAGTGGGAAAATAGGAAGCCGGCCGGGCTGCAGCCGCCTCTGGCGCATGCGCCATGCTTCTTCCCCTTCCTCCCCCTTTTTCTGGTCGGAGTGGGTCGGTCCGCCGGAGGCCTGGCTGGGGGGCCGTACCACTGCGGCGCGGGGGCGGGGGGAGAGGGCGGTGCCTGCGCGGCCCCCCGCGGCGGTGTCGGGCACTCCCTCCTCTGCTAGCTGCTCGCTGGCTGCTCGGTTGCGGGAGCCCGACTGTAGCGGTGCGGGGCTCGGCGGCGGCGGCTGAGGAGGAGGCGGCCGCG
>JAJPUD010000895.1:406046-442045 GCA_023553655.1 Myrmecobius fasciatus
GGGTGTGGCCGGGCTGTCCGGGCCTCCGGCCCCGGGGCTATGAGCCGCGAGCGTGCGAGCCCTCCGAGCCCGAGCCGCAGCTAAGACCGCCCGACGAGCAGGCGGCCCCAGCAGGTGAGCCCCGGGCCGGCCCCGCTTCTCCTGCCCTGCCCTCTCCCTCCTCTTCCTCCTTCCTCTCCCTCCTCTTCCTCCTCATTCTCCCTCCTCTCCTTCCCTTTCCCCTTCCTCTGTTCCTTTCCTTTTCCTCCTCCCTTGTCTCTTTTTCCTTTCCTCCTCCTCCTCTCTTTTCTCTTCTTCCCCTCCTTTTTCCTCCTTTCTCCCTCCCCTCCCTTTCTCTCCTCCTCTTCCACCTGCAGTTTTTCCACTTCTGTGGTTCTAAGTAGAGAGAAGGTCCCTTGGAGGCCTGGGCATCTGTCCGGACCTCTTAGAACCAACCGGGTGGGGCGAAGGCGGAGGGGGGGAGGGGAGAGGGAAGAGGAAGAGGAAGAGGGGGTTTAACAGCAGTGAGACTGGGTCCTCCACCCTCCTCCTGCCTCAGTTTCCGCAGCTGTAAAATGAAGATTGCAGTGGGGTGGTGGTGAAGATCAAATGACAAAGCACTCAGCATAGTGCCTGGCACATAGTGGGAGCTTCCCCTTCCTTTGGGGGGCTCTCCCCGCAGAATGGCTGGTGGCTGGAGAGAACCCCAGGCCACGTTCGGCCCCAGTTCCTCCATATGTAAAATGAGAGGGTGAGAGGATGGCTTCTCTGGTTCCTTCCAGCCATGATCCTATGACCCCAGGAGAGGCGAGGATCCTGGGTGGTGTGAGGCCAGCCCTCCTGCTGAGACGTCTCCTTGCTTCCCCCATCCACAAGAAATACTTGGGCTTTTGCTTGTGAAGGTGGGAAGGTGCAATCTCTTAATTCAATCTGTTACACTTTGGGATCAACTGAGGAAGCCAGGTGTTCTTTCTTTCTGGCAATTATAAATCTTCTGTGTGTGTGGTCCCAGCTACGAGGATATGAGGTCCTAGCACGCGCCCATACACACAATTTTAGCTTTTCTTGTTAATCCCATCATTTAGCACTGTTCCTTGCTCACAAGACAGTAGACCACCCATAAATGATTTCGTTTGCTTCTCTGCTGTTTCTACCTCTTACTCTCATTCTGACCCCCATCATTACTCTTTCCCATTGTAACCTTAATTGAAAATTCTTATCCAAGCAACTCCTCCAGAGTTCTCTAAGCTAACTATTCCCAGTTTATGTAGCTGAGCCAGCCAGATCTCCAGACTCTGGTTGCCCTCCTCTGGACATTTTACAGTTTGTCAAAGGTCTTCCCAAAATGAGGTGTTCAGAACTGAAAATGTGGTTTGTCTGGCACTCAGGACTATCATCACCTCCTTAATCATATGAAGCCTAAGGTTGTTTTAAGATTTTTTTCCCCCCACTGTCATGTTGTCCTATTGAGTTTGCTTTGTACTAAAGTCTTTTCCGGTGCCTTTCCCCTTCCCAAGGAATGCTGGGCTTCCCCTTTTTCCAGGGGATGCCCTTGTGGTTCTTCCTTTCTAACGTCTAATGGACCTGGAGGGAGGGAAGTTATACCTGCTCTCCTGCAAGGAGGTCTGCATCCCTCTAGTCTCTTCATGTATGAAGTGGACAAGATGATGATTCTGTGAGTCTGCATTTGAATATAGTGGAGTAGAATGAACAATAGACTGGGTTCTATTCCTGACTTTGTCTCCAATTCACTGTGAGCTTTGGACAAGTTATCTTTGCTCACTGGGTCTCAGTTACCTCATCTGTAAATGTTTACATGTGGTCACTAGGTTCCTTTCTACCTCAAAATCCTGTGATTCTGACTTTCCTTCTCCTTTCCTGTGTTGACTTACTTTTTGTGTGGGTGCTATAGTCAACTTGCATCTTTTTGAGATGAGGACTTGAGTTTTTGCATTATTTCCTGTCTTCTGCTATCCTGATGTGAGAAAAGAGTAACAGATTTAGCGTTTAGAAATAATCTAGTCCATGCCTATTTTCTTACAGATACAGAAACAGGATCAGAGAGGTCCAACTCACATAGTAGCAAAGCTAGTATTGAAACCCAAATTTTCTGACATTAAAGTTTTATTTTTTCCATTTTTCCATGCTGTCTTGTTATTCCTCTATCCTCCCCTCTCACCCAATTGTATCTTTGGCTTATTATTCTGGGAAGTTTGGCCTTACAAAATTCTCCAGGAGAATGAGAGACAACTTGAGTGAATGAGAGTGTCTTTGTGTATATATGTAGTAAAGCAATCCTTAGATTTTAGTGTTTTTCCTTTGTGTCCTGCCAAAATTACTCATCTTTCCTTAGAGACCAATCTAGCATGAGTATCCTTTAATTAAAATTAGATTGTACTGGAATCTTTTAAATTAATGATTATTTAATTTTGTTTAAAGGGCAACTAGGTGGTGCAGTAGATCCAGGACTGGCCTTGGAATCAGGAAGATTGGTTTTCATGAGTTCAAAACTGGCCTCAGATAATCTAGCTGTGAGCCTGGAGAAGTCACTTTATTCCATTTGCCTCAGTTTCCTTATCTGTAAAGAGAGCTGGAGAAGGAAATGGCAAACCGCTTCCATATCTTTGCCAAGAAAACTCCAGAATGGAATAATGAAGAATCAGACATGACTGAAATGACTGAAAAATAAAAATTTATTGGAAGGAAAAAAAAAAGCTTAGGAGTTGGGAGAAGGGAAATGACATTAATGAGTCACATAAAAGACCTCATCTACAAATCAAACAAAAATATTCTATATAGATAATTAATAATGTCAGTGATATCAGAATATTTCCTAAATGGCAATTCCTAAATGTCACATTGTGTCCTTAACAATAGTAGGTTATTAGTTTGGGATCCATAGACTTTTTAAAAGAATATTTTGATGACTATTTTGGTATAATCAAAAATTTCCTTTGTAATTCTGTATACTTGATTTTATGCATTTAAAGTTAGTATTTTGAAAAGGATTCCATAGACTTTACCACATAGCTGAAGGAATATGATACAAATTTAAGAATCCCTGATCTAGAGAAACAAAATAAATGCAATTCTGTGGAATATTACTGGAAAAAATGTTGCTTGTAAATGGAGAGACTGTATCTTAAGGAATTATTTTCCGAAGATTTTTCCACTTCCCTGATAAATACATCATTCCCTTGAACTTCAGTATTCATTGATTCAGAGACACGTGGAATTAGATTGAAAGCAAACAGGTTTTAACTTGTGTAGAAGCAGAGCCAAACCTTTGCCAAAGCAGATCATTTTTATTTTAAAGTAAATGAAGAAGAGTTTGAGTTTTTCTCCTCCCTCTCCCCTCTCACCCCCCCCCTTAAATCTGCTGAGGTGACTGGTTTTGGAAATACTTTAGGCTCCAATTGATCATCAATAAATGATTCACTTTATTAATTAGGTTCAGAACTCTATCTACCCTGTCTTGTGAAGTAAGCTTTAGATAGATAACTTACTTTTTTCTGATCAGGTGGAAGTCATATTAGTAGTGAAAACATACTTTGGGGGCTGTTTTCCTTATACATAAAATTATGTTAAACTCTAAACTAAATCCCTGTGTACAGACCCTTCGACAAGACATTTTCAAATTTTGTTTTAAAAATAATTCTTCTGTGTGGGAGTTCAGCCTTGTTCATTCCAAGTAGAGTGGAGAAATTCCGTCTTTCATAATTTGTGGTTTTTAGATGATAATTTTCCTTTTCACTATTCCTAGATTCTTGAAATTTCATTTTTCATCGATTAACTGAGCCCTTTGTGCACACATAGACCAAAAATCATTGTTTTCCATAAGAACTTTTCTCCTAGTGCAGTTCATTTTGAGATCAATTTAAAGAATAACAAATTTCACTGACGCCTAATGCTCAGAATAATCATAAGGTTAGCTATCGTGATAAAATAGTATTTATTTTTTAATGTCCTATGTTGGTTACCTTTTAAAAAATTATGTATACATTTGTAAAGTTTGTTATGATGAGCTTAGGTTCTTAGACACAAAAGTTATGTTTATGCCTATGACCACTAATAGATACATTTGACAACTTTTTCTTTTAAATCTGTGGAACTGATTTTCTTTCCACAGCGGGGTGTGGTGTAAGTTTAAGGTGCATCAGATTTTTCTCTTTTTTAGATAAGTATTTGAATCAGCTGAAAAGATAGTAGATTCAATATTAAACTTAGTATTGGCTACATTATTTTTGCTTGGTTGCAAATTGTATTGTGTTAAAGAAATGTTTCTGTAAGAATCTTGCTGTTGATCCTAGAATGAATTTTTTTTTTATTGTATTACTTTACCATAGCTTTGTTTGTTTATCAGCTGCATGATACTGGAGAGTTGTAGCAAATGAATATTTTTCTTTGGGTATGTATTATGTACCTGTATAGAATGTAAGTTTCTTGAGAGCAAGTACTCTTACATTTTCATCTTTGTATCCCTAGTAGCTAGCACAGTGTCTTCTCCTCCCCTCCCTGCTTTTTTTGATTGGAACTTGTGATTTCATCAAAATAAGAAGCATCCTTGTGAGGGAACTTTATCTTCAAATAAGGTGGGCACCTGATCTGCATTCTGTTTCTTCGTACTTATTGGTTGATTGATTACTAGGTTCCCTCTCCTTTCCCTAATGGGTTCCACCACATTCTTCATGGTCAAGTGGGCAAAGGAGACTGAGGAAACAAATGGATTTACGATGAAAGCAAACAAGTTATTACATGATATCCCAGCACAGTAAAGATATTTTGTGCTTTTGTGTTTTGGGTAATAACATATGATAGTGGAGAATCTTTGCCTTTCTTTCATGCTTAACTGTCGCCAACCTTTATTGCAGACTAATTGTATGTGTGCTGTGCTAACTTCTAAAAAAATGATTCAGCATTATGAAACTTTGGCTAACATTTTACTTGTTGAACAAAAATACATTATTCCTGTATAGTTAAATTAATGTCTAGAGCCAAAATGCCTTCCTCTTATAGTGTTTGTGCTATTGAATTTTGATTCATGGACACATAAACTTTGAAGTTGTTATTTGCCCTGAATTGGAAGGCTTCTTTCCCAGAATTTTTTTCCTTCTCATTGTTATTACTTGATGATCACAATGCTTTTGTGTACTTGCTTTCATAGTGGGAGAGAACAATTTATTTAATGAAATTGGTTTTAATGGAAAATATTGTCTACTTTTTTTTGTAGTGTTTATGTTGAATATCATTCTAAAGTCACATTTCACAAAGTTATTCTATAGAATCCTGGTGTTCCAAAAGATGTGAACAGGAGTTCCATAAGATTTTTTTTTTTTATTAAAACTTTTTTATTTGCAAAACATATGTATGGGTAATTCTTCAACATTAACCCTTACAAAGCTTTCTGTTACAAATTTTTCCCCCCGGCTCCCCACCCCTCCCCTAGATGGCAGGATATCCACTATCCATGAGACTTTTGATGCTAGTGTTATTTTTCCTCTAAGAATTCAAGATTGATTTACATATCAAAAATACTTAGGACAATTTTTTGTTAGGAAATGGCTTAATTGGCCTTTTTGTGTCAGGATTTCCTAACTCTTTTATCCTTTATTATTCTGCACAATATTACATATTCCTAGACCCTGTTCCTTCTTCCCCTAAGTCAACGTATAAAGACTTCATTCAAATCTCAGTGTTTCATGGCCAAATTTGTTTGAAAAAATAATACAATAACATCATTACACTGAGCATCATAAATACTCTACATAGGTTGATAGAGTCTATTAATGAATATATCAGATTTAGAATTGCCTACTGAAAAGGAAAGCTATTGCTTGGACCAAGAGGCCAAATTGTATGTAGAATCTAGCTCTCTCTGGTCAGGAGCAGTGGATGATAACTAATCTAAAAACAGCCATTGTAGACAAAATGTTGTTTAGGTTCATGAACTGTTTGATTTCTTAATGATATTGGACTCTCATCAAAGTTTAGAGCCAAAAGGACATTTAGAGGCTATCTGATCCAGTTTTCTCATTTATAGATGAAAACACTGAGGTCCAGGGAAGTTTAGGGATAGAAAAGTTGGTACCAGAACCCAGTTATTGGACCTGGAGCTTCCAGTTGTGTTCTTTGTGTTACTCCCCTTGTATATAAGACCCTATTTATTCTACTGTTGTTTTTACTAAAGCTTTTTATTTGTAAAATAATATGCATAAGTAATTTTTCAACATTGACCCTTGCAAAGCTTTGTTACAAATTTTTCCCTCCTATCCTCTACTCCCTCCCCTAGATGGCAGGAAGTCCAATACATGTTAATTATGTTAAGATATTTGACAGATTGAATATATGTATATATATTTATACAGTTATCTTGCTGTACAGGGAAGAGAAAAAAATAAAAATAAAAAACCTTAGAAGGAAAACAATAATGTAAGCAAACATTGATAGAGAATGTGAAATTGCTATGTTACGGTCCAGACTCAGATCCCACAGGCCTCTCCCTGGGTGCACATGGCTCTCCTCATCACTGAACAACTGGAACTGGTTTGAAACATTTCATTATTAAAGAGAACCATGTCCTTCAGAATTGATCATCATATAGTCTTGTTGTTGCCGTGTATAATGATCTCCTGGTTCTGCTCATTTCACTCAGCATCAGGTCATGCAAGTCTCTCCAGGCCTCTCTGAAATCATCCTGCTGGTCGTTTCTCACAGAACAATAATATTCCATGACATTCATATACCATAGTTTATTCAGCCATTCTCCAATTGATGGGCATCCATTCAGTTTCCAGTTTCTAGCCACTACAAAAAGGGCTGCCACAAACATTCTTGCACACGTGGATCTCTTTCCCTCCTTTAAGATCTCTTTGGGATATAGGCCCAGTAGAAACACTGCTGGGTCAAAGGGTAGGCACAGTTTGATAACTTTTTGAGCATAGCTCCAAATTGCTCTCCAGAATGGTTGGATCCATTCACAGTTCCACCAACAATATATCAGTGTTCCAGTTTTCCCACATCCCCTCCAACATTTGTCATTATCTTTTCCTGTCATTTTAGCCAATCTGACAGGTGTGTAGTGGTATCTCAGAGTACTTCTACTGTTTGAAAGGGAAAGAAAGCAATGTTGGAGAGAAATAGCAAAGATAGTATAAAAATCTCACTGCCATTGTTAGTCATCCAAAAATTGCTAACAATGATACTGCTTCTCCTTAGTGCTATCTGCGCTGGTCATGGAAAAGGCCAACAGTCCCTCCTGCAGTGTATGTATGATGAAAACTGTTCCATTGGTGGCTATATTCCTTGTTATTTGAGGCTTCCTCACTTTGTCTTGCTGCTTGATGAATATAAACACTTAATCTAATTTTTATTACAGTCTTGTTGTCTGCTGATATTTACGGGTATTCATAAAATTCTCTGAAGTTGTTTCTTTTGTCTGACCTTATTTTACTATCTTTACAGTAGCTATTTGTCCAGTTTTGAGCAGCTGTATTCAGTTAGGCCTAAGCAAAATGGTGAAGTTTGTTTTTAACAAGAGTTCCATTTCTCTGTACAGTATATTTTGCAAAGGCACAAATACTTATTAAATCTTCATATCTCAGAGCTCCTTCCAAGATACATACTTTGACATTTCTTTTTTTCTTCCCTTCATCAAAATACACCTGTGTCTCTTTGACGTTAGGATCTTGGTGATGGCCTTACATTATCAGGGAAGCCTAATTCATTACAAAATAGTAATAAAAAAATTTAAAAGATTAATAGAACATATTGGATTAATAGTGCCCCACCCCACAAAATAATAATAGGGCTTTAAAGTAGTTCAGTGATAAAATCCTAAAGCAAGGGATACTCATTGTGGGAATCTGGCATGGTAGTAAGGAAATGAGGAAATATTTTGGAAGAATATTTTGGTCCTCTCCAGTTATGTTTCCTAAGTTGTTGACTTTCTATTCTGCCAACTCATAAGGCTGGTGTGGCTGTAGTATAGTATATTTGCTGTAGTTCCAGTAGATTGGTTCCAGAGGATCCTGTCTAACTCACCATTTAATACAGAATATGAGAGGGACACTGTTAAAACTTCTCAGGAAGTGAACATTGTTTCCTAGCTTCTTATTCCATTTGCCTGCCCTCTGGTGGAGGTAATAACAAGCAACAAATAATGTGATGATCAAGAATTGACTAATTCACTTTGTTTTAGATAACACTTCAAAATTAATCATAGTGTAAAGAAGAAAGGAGAAAGAGGAAGTTAGATTAGGAATATAGGCCTCCATTATTAAAAAAAAAAGTCAATATAGCTTCATAAAATATTCTAACTACATATGGTAATTGCCACTTAAATCTGCCTTTAATATGGGGTATTTTATCATTCAAAGTCTCCTTTGAGAACAAATAATATTCTAAATAATATTGTAGAGTACAGTAACACCTTATTATTAACGTGGTTAGTTTTTCACATGACAGAACCTGTCTTCTGGAACACAATTACATATTATAAGAGCCTAACATCACATAGACTAACCAATAAAGTAGTTTTTTCCCCATACCAGTACTTCCAGTTTACTTCTATAAAAGTAATTTTCTTTCAAGATATCTAAAATTAAGAGTTACGTCTATTTTGAAATAAGAAACATTATTATTTTAATAAAGAATTTGAAGTGTATTGTTGTATTTCTTCCTCCCATATTTTATTTGGATGTCTTTTTTTATTACATGTCTTAGTAATTTGTTATTGAATCTTTGAGCTCTTTCTGGCTCTTTAATTCTCCAGTTAAGGCCACTGCTTGTTAAAATACTCTTGTATAGTTGTCAGATCTTCAAAGCACTCATTCTGTATCTTCCATTCTATTTGACCTCTCTGCAGCCTCCAACATTCTTGCTTGTCCTTTCTCTTGCCCTTTTTTTTGGGGGGGGGGGGAACCGCCTCCTTTCCCACTGCTCTTGCTTGGTCTCCTTTGCTGGATTCTTACCCAGATGGGGCCCTCTAACCATAGGAGTCCCTCAGGGTTTTATCCTGTGCCCTCTTCTCTCCCATTTTATACCATCTCTTTGATGATTCTCAAATGTCTCTTTCCCCAGCTCTTCGGCTCACCTCCAGATGTCCAGGAAACACTTTAAATCAAATGTGTCCAAAACAATTCTCTATCCACCTCCTAATTTTTGCTCCCCCTACCCTTCCCCTGTCTTCAACCTTCTCTCCTACTGGACAGAGCAGCACTGTCCCTCTAGACTTTCACTAGGAGTCATCCTGAATTCCTCACTGTTTCACCTTATATTCCAGCTTTAGCCTGCTTATTTCACCTTTGCAAGGTCCCCAGTAAGCTTCCTCCTCTTCTGTGACATTGAAGTTCCTTCAGTGCAGATTATTGCAGTAGCCTGCTGGTAAATCACCTGCCTCAAATCTCTCCCCATCCTAATCTCTTCTTCATTGGGGCATCAAAGTGATTTTCTTTTTATCCCCCTGAGGTAATTGGGATTAAGTGATTTATTCAGTCACACAGCTAACAATGTTAACAAATGTTTCTGAGGCCAAATTTGAGCTCAAGTCCTTCTGATTCTAGGGGCTGGTACTCTATTATGCTATTTAACTGCTTCTGATTTTCTTAAAAGTGTAAGTCTGAACTCTACTCAATAAATTACAGTGGGTCTCTTTTGCCTCAGGATCAAATACAGAATCCTGAGTTTGGCCTTCAAAGTCCTTTTTAACCTGGCCTTCGTTCTCTTATTTTTCTATTCTTCAACTTATTCCCTTTCTTGTAGTCTTTAGTCCAATGACACTGATCTCCTGGCTGTTCCATGTATAAGACATGCCATCTCTAAATCTGGGCATTTTCTGGGGCTGTCTCCTATGGCTAAGGATGCTATCCCTCCTCAATTCCACCTGCTGACTTTTATGGCTTCCTTTAAGTTGCAAGTAAAATCCCATATTTTTCAGGAATCCTTTCTCTACCTCTCTTAATACTAGTGCCTTCAGCATGATAAGTATGGAAATATGTATGTATGTATGTACATGTATATATGTATATGTATATATGTATATATTCGACTTGTCAAGTATTTTAATATAATTAACATGTAGTGGACTTCCTGCCATCTAGGGGAGGGGAGGGGACTAGGGGGGAAAATTTGTAACAGAAAACTTTGTAAGTATCAATGTTGAGGAACTATCCATACATATGTTATGCAAATAAAAAGCTTAAAAAAAAATACTAGTGCCTTCCCTCTGCTAATTATTTCCTCATATATTGGTTTTCAGATTATTTCCCTCATTAGATTCCGAGTTCCTGGAGGAACAGGATTGTTTTTTATCTCCCCAATACTTAGCACATTGAGTACATACCTGACACAAACTAGGTACTTAATAAAAGTTTATTAATGAATTTGATTTGTTGATGGAAAATTAGTGCAGACTTCTCCAGATGCCTCAGACATTTTGTTTCACTTTGGGATAGTACACAATAAACAATATTTTGATCATTTTAGTGATTAGTTTTTAAAAGCTGGCAAATTTTAATAAATGTGTCATAGTCAAGTGCTGTGATCATTCAGTCTCAAAGACTGTGCTTCCCTACTACATTAGTGTCCTTTCTGATTTTTAGCTGCAGACACCCATGTGTCAGTGAACTTTTCTTTTCTAATTTAACTCAATATTTTAGTGGGGATATTTTTGTTTCAGAAAGTATCAAGTAGATTGATAGATTCAAACATTAGGACTTCATGAGGGTTTCTTTCATTTCTGTAATGTGGGATATGATTTGACAATTTAGAGTCCTTAAATTCTTTTTAGAGCTGGAAACAATTGTGATCCAACCTCTTTAATTTCAATGAGAAAATTGAACCGAGATCTGTGTAGGTGGTCATATATATTTAGTTAGCATCAATACAAGTTCAATGCTAAAAATTCCTGCAGTTATTTAATTTTGTAATTCCCTAAACATTCATATGCTTTTATGTGTTTGTGGCATGTTCATTTATGGTAGAAGAAAAAATATTTTAGATAATCTTGTCAGATGTTCTAGAATTCTTTTTTTTTTATTTTTTTTTAAAATTTTATTTTATTTGCATAACATATGTGTGGGTAATTCTTCAACAATAACCCTTACATAGCTTTCCGTTACAAATTTTTCCCCCCAACTTCCCCACCCCTTCCCTAGATGGCAGGATATCCACTACATGTTAATTATGTTAAAATATTGGCAAATCGAATATATGTATACATATTTCCAAACTTATCATTGTTGTGCGAGAAAAATCTTATCTACACAAACGATATATCAGATAAAGGAAACACAATGTAAGCAAACATCAATCAAGGAGTATGAGAATGTTATGTTGTGGTCCTCATTTCGCATCCCTCTCTCTGGGTGTATATGGCTTTCTTCAGTGAACAATTAGAGGTGGTTTGAAACATATCATTGTTGAAGAGAGCCATGTCCATCAGAATTAATTGTCATATAGTACTGTTGTTGCCGTGTATAATGATCTCCTGGTTCTGATGTTCTAGAATTCTTAGATGAAAATGTAACATGACATTACTCAACTCCGCCCAATTCAGTAATATTTAGTAAAAACCTACTATGTGCCAATCTGTGTTAAGTCCTGTGGATATAAGAAAAAGAGATAGTCCTTGTCCTTCAGGAGCTTGCAAGATAGCATACAAAGGGACACTGAAAAGTGGGTTAGGGGAATTGAAGCCAAGCAGAGCTCATGGTGGAAAATGGAGATGCTCAGCTAGGTCTGTGCCTTCATTTATGTGGATATTCCCCCACCATCACAGATGCTTGCCCCTGCTGTGTGAATAAATCATAGCTAAGATTGGTACATCTTTGCATAAAGTATCTCATGTTTTCCTCACACAACCTGATGGTGGTAGGTGCTCTTATTTATCTCCATTTTAGAATAAAGGAAACTGAAGCAAGATTGGAACTCAGGTTTTCCTGACTCCCAGCCTGATGCTCTGTCCACTACACCACTTAACTGAATCTTAGATGTGTCCTGCTGATTGATCATAGTGGCTTCATTCCTTATCTCTGGCTATTGCCAAAACCAGTGAAACACAGAGATGATCATTGGTTATCATCGTCTGAGTTCACCACTTGAACAGCCAGCCAGCTGCTTATTTGTATACTTCTATAACATCCTTTTCCCACTTCCTTATTTCCTTGTTTGTAATATGTTGTCATCCTGCTTATACTCGTGCTGCACCTCATCGCTGCCTCTTAGGTGACTGTCTTAGAGTACCAGGTCAGAACTCAGACACTTAGTGCCTGGTGACTCTGGGCAAATTATTTCACTTCAGTTTGCCTCATTTTCCTCATCTGTAAAGTAGAGATAATAATAGTGCCTCCCATCCAGGGTTGTTATGAGATTCAAATGAGACAATCTTACCACAGTGCCTGACATATAGTAGATACTATCTAAATGATAATTAAGAGGATGATAAACTTTATACATTGTCCATCTAAATATCTACATACACTCCTGGCACGTAATAAGTATTTAATAAATTCTTGTTGATGAATTCTCATCTACTTCATTTTTTTCCTATGCATTTGGCTAAGTTTTTTGAGCAGCCATTGGTAATATTCAGGAGACTGTAATGTTCTTGAACTTGATATATTCAGCATAGTGTCATCCATAAACAGAACAGCATGTGGAAGATTTCACCATCACACATAACTGGTGACCAGAGGATTATCAAACAAAATTATCTCTGTTGCATTTTTCAAAGAGCCTAGTATCATTTTGACATTGGCATGAGCTACACCTTGTTTTTGGAGAATGTTTTAAAAATAGTGTTTTGCTCTTTGCATACCTTTTAATCCAGTAGTCTCACTTCTGGGTCTGTAACCCAAAGAGATCATAAAAAAGGGAAAAAGCCTCCATGTGCAAAAGTGTTTGTAGCAGCCCTTTTTGTAGTGGCAAGGAACTAGAAATTGAGTGGATGCCCATCAGTTGGGGAATGGCTGAATAAATTATGGTATATGAGTGTCATGGAATATTATTGTTCTATAAGAAATGATAAGCAAGGTGATTTCAGAAAAGCCTGAAAAGAATTATATGAACTGATGCTAAGTGAATTGAGCAGAACTAAGAGAATATTGTACACAAGAAGATGTAATGATCAACTGTGGTGGAATTGATTCTTTTCAACAATGAGGTGATTCAAGGCAATTCCAATGTACTTAAGATAGAAAGTGCCATTCGCATCCAGAGAGAGAATTGTGGAGACTGAATATGGATCAAAGATAATATTTTCACCTTTTGTCATTTGTTTTTGCTTTCTCGTTTTTTTTTTCCCCTTTTGATCTGATTTTTTTGTGTGTGCAGCATAATGAATATGGAAATATGTTTAGAAGAATTGCACATTTTTCACCTATATTGCATTGCTTGCTGTCTTGGGGAAGGGAAAGGAGAAAGGGAGGGAGAAAAACTTGGAACGCAAAATTTTGCAAAGGTGTGTATTAAAAACTTATATTTGCATGTATTTGAAAAAATAAAATACTATTAAATCTTTTTACAAGTTTTGATTAACTGAATTAAATACTTTTTTATATTCAGCAAAGAATTAATACAGGGAGCTCCAATTCTCCACATCTTTCAGGCAGTTGTGATGATAAAGATGTCATCTGCTATAAAATATCACTTGAAGAAAACCTTGCCAGTTCCCTTTAGATACCCTCATCAGAGTTGCCTTATGTGTGCATACATTATTCTTTGAAAACACTTTTATATCTGGGAAAACAGGCATATGGCATTCTAGTTATTGACAGTCTCTCAGTTGCCTTTTTTATAGGTAATAATAAGGCTTGGCTTTTTCCCATGACTTTCACATACTTTGAGAAATGGTCTTTCACTAGTCTTGCTGCCAGCACATGGATCTCTTCTATGTACTCTTTTTTTTTTTTTTTTTTTGCTTTTTTTTGCTGAGGCAATTGGGGTTAAGTGACTTGCCCAGGGTCACACAGCTAGGGAATGTTAAGTGTCTGAGACCAGATTTGAACTCAGGTCCTCCTGACTTCAGGGCTGGTGCTCTATCCACTGCGCCACCTAGCTGCCCCTTCTATGTACTCTTGATCTCATTTTGTTGCCATTGATATAATCAAACTACTTTTTCCAACTTTGTTCTCTTTTCAGTGCCATTTTCACTTCAGTTTAGTTTAATTTGGGAAACATTTACTAAATGCCTCCTGTGTGCCAGGCAAACAGGTATGTTACAGCTAGGTACCAAAAATTAAAAAACACAAACAAACAAACAAAAAAAACCCACAAATGAATGATCCCTGTACTCAGTGAACTTCTATTCTTTTATGGAAGCACACCCAAATATAATACCTCCTTAGTCCTTGAGGCTGAAAAGGACAGGCTGCTCCTGTCTTTGCATATATTTTCTGTCGTTGGTCTCTTGTCTTCCTCACAGTTTCATCCTTAATATCCTTTGAGTGATTTTGTTTGGTTTAGTCTCTCCCTTATTCTTTCTTGAAACTTTTTTTTTCCTTGTATGTTTTTTGCTGTTGTATGAAGCTATCCTGCTCATAATCTTCTGTCATTTTACTCTGAAGGATTGTATAAATGAGGACATTTTATGGTTATGTGGGCCTTGGCTTCTATGTCCCTTCATTTGGCAAAGAGATCCAAATGTTAATCAAGATTTTTTTTTCTCTTGGTTCCATTTCATTGGCTAAAGTTCTACATGAAATTGCTGTGATTGGTGTTTGTCTTATCACCACTTATTTTCTCTTCCCCCCTCCTTTTTTTGCATCAATAACTTGTTTAAATAAGTCAAGTTGGAGTATTATGCTCCCCTCCTCCCCCTATTTTGCTCTTTAATTTTGTACAGATCTTGATCTTAGTTCAAACAAGTTGCTGATCTGTATTCAGACATGTCAGTTACAAGTGATTTCCTATCTGGTAGGATATCAATTTCATTTTTTGTTCTTGCTGCTTTTCATAACCAATGCAAACCAATTCTTTTCTTGAAGAGGATATTCATTATGTATAGTCACATTGCTTCAGGAGCATGCTTTGGCCTCTCATTCTTTCATATAACACCACCATGTTTTTTAATACTTTTTGCTTTATCTAGTCTCCCCTTTTCATAGAAGTCTCAAGTATCAAAGTATATGTTGATTTAAATGGGAAGAAGTTGACTTTTTCATAGAATTTATTTACTTCTTCATTCTCTGCAACAGAAGTTGGTTGGTGGCGTAGTGGATAGGATGCTGGATGTAGTCAGGAAGAATCTATCTCTGACACTAATTGTATGATTTTAGGCAAGTCTATTTTCACTATCTTTAGTTTCTTCATCAATGGCTTTGGACTCAGCGACATCCAAGATCCTTTCCTAAATATGATTCCATCTAACTGTTTAACAAAGAGAAATTATCAGTAGTTTATAAATGAGTTAAAGAGAATAGAGATGAATAAATGGATGGACAAATTTTAGCAGTAAGGTTTTCTGGTAGTTTCAGTATTGAGACTATTCTTAGTGAAGTAGCATGTAATAGGGAAGAATAGGCAAACAGATTTACAGTTATCTTTATACTTTTCCAGGTCATAACATGCCAAACTGACTCATTCCATATCAGTGGCATAAAAATGACAAATGTCAAGTCAGAAAAATAAACTATTCAATTTGTAGTTTCTGAAATCTACAATCATAGAGTACCAAGAAGCAGCCTAGGAATCTCATATTTCCCTGAAAGTAACGCCTCATTGTATGTTTGAGCCAAATAAACTAGAATGAAATTCAGGAAGGGTGCTTTGGTGGCACAGAATTTTGTGGGTTTTTTGTTGTTTTACATCACCTAAATTTCCAGGTACACCCCTACTTTCTTCTACATTCTCATCACTTATAACAAAGAATGAAAAAAAAACAATTCAGCAAAACTAACTGATGTGTTGCCACGTCTGACAGTTTAGGCAGTGTTCTATACACAGTTTCCCACCCACTACCTTACCTCCAGTAAAGAAAGGAAGGTGATGTGTTTTATCATTTCTTTATCAGGACTAAGATTCTTCATTATTGTAATTCACACAGTTCAGTTTCTTTTTGTTCTTTTGCATTACATTGTTATTGTCATTGTATATGTAGTTTTCCTGGTTCTGTTTATTTCATTCTGCATTAGTTCATATATTCCTCCTACTTTTTAATTCTTTATATTCATCATTTCTTAAAGTATGGTAACATTTCACTATGTTCATGAGTAAACCATGATTTGTTTAGTCATTTTAATTGACATTTTTTTGTCATTTAATTTGCATTAATTGATGGGCATATTTTTTCCCTGTTCTTTGTTATTATCACATATGCTGCTGCTATGAATATTTTGGTATATGCGGGGACTTTGTTTTTGACTTGAGCTTTACCAATTGCCTTTTGGACTTTTTACATCCATTATATTCGAGACTTGAAAAATTCAATATTCATAAAAATGAACTCATTAGCTTTTCCCCTATTTTTTTCATGAGCCCCACCATTAGTCCAGTGTCTAGGGTTTGTAATTTTTTTTTGTTCTTTTTATTAAAGCTTTTTATTTGCATAACATATGTATGGGTAGTTCCTCAACATTGATCCTTACAAAACTTTCCATTACAAATTCTCCCCCCCTAGTACCCTCCCCTCCCCTAGATGGCAGGAAGTCCACTACATGTTAATTATATTAAAATACTTGACAAGTCGAATATATGTATACATATTTCCATACTTATCTTGCTGTGTAAGAACAATCATATCTACATGAAAAAAAAATATCTGAAAAAGGAAACCCAATGCAAACAAACATCATTAGAGATCATGGAAATGATAATGTTGTGGTCCACATTTCATATCCCTCTCTCTGGGTGCATATGGCTTTCTTCACTGAACAATTGGAACTGGTTTGAGACATTTCATTGTTGAAGAGAGCCATGTCATCAGAATTGATCATCATATAGTCTTGTTGTTGCCGTGTATAAAATGATCTCCTGGTTCTGCTCATTTTGCTCAGCATCAGTTCATGCAAGTCTCTCCAGGCCTCTCTGAAATCATTCTGCTGGTCATTTCTTACAGAACAATAATATTCCATGATATTCATACACCATAATTTATTCAGCCATTCTCCAATTGATGGGCATCCATTCAGTTTCCAGTTTCTAGCCACTACAAAAAAGGGCTGCCACAAACATTCTTGCACATGTGGGACCCTTTACCTCCTCTAAGATCTCTTTGGGATATAACCCCAATAGAAACACTGCTGGGTCAAAGGGTATGCCCAGTTTGATAGCTTTTTGAGCATAGTTCCAAATTGCTCTCCAGAATGGTTGGATCCTTTCACAGTTCCACCAACAATGTATTAGTGTCCCAGTTTTCCCACATCCCCTCCAACATTCATCATTATCTTTTCCTCTCATTTTAGCCAATCTGACAGGTGTGTAGTGGTATCTCAGAGTTGTCTTAATTTGCATTTCTCTGATCAATAGTGATTTGGAGCATCTTTTCATATGACTAGAAATGGTTTTAATTTCATCATCTGAAAATTGTCTGTTCATATCCCTTGACCATTTATCTATTGAAGAGTGGCTTGAATTCTTATAAATATGAGACAATTCTCTATATATTTTTAAAATGAGGCCTTTATCCGAATAGGATTTGTAATTTTAACATTATCCTGGACTTCTTGTTTCTCTCCTTCACTTCAATATCCAGTCAGTTAAAATAAATCTTAGCACTCTTAGCCTCCTCCATGTCTCACATTAAAACCCTTCTTTCTAGTTACACAGATACCACCTTATTTTAGCCCTTATTACCTCTTGCCTAGATTATTGCAGCTACTTTCCAATTATTCTTTCTGCTTCAAGTCCAGGTGTCATCTGCATTCCTGCCAAATCATTTAAATGCAAATCATGTGACTCCTCAACCCAACCAAATCTAGGGGTTTCTTATTGCCTTTGCCCTAAGACCTGAGTTCATCCCAACTCTGATACTGCCTAATGACCCCAGGCAAGCCACTAAATTCCTTCATATTCTAGGCAACTTTCTTTATATTCTAAATTTCAAAGAATGTGTTGGTGTTAATAGAGAGAATTTCCTCACCCTATCAGTAAAAGTACAGGTCTACACCAAAATAAAAATCAAAAGGAATATATGTGAATTTTAAATTTTGCTGATTAAATTTGAAATAATTCTCCTTTCAATAAACCTTTTACTTCTGTCTTGTAAATTTCAGCTTTTAAGAAGCAAAAAGACATGTGTGTGCTTCAGATGTTGAGAACAACTTAAAATATGGATTTGGAGAATTAACTTACTTTAGCTTTGGTAACCATTATATCTAGCTATATACTAACTGACACAGTTGCTTAATTGTACATGCCATAAAATGTTTCATTTTTACTACTAGTTCTGTGAGGATTTTAAGAGAGAGCAAAGGAAAACCATCTGAATTACACATCTGTGCGTGTGTGTTTTTAAAATTCATTTAACAAATTGGCTTGGATACAATGGTTCATTGGTATCATTCAAATTATCGTAACTGGTACTGCTCAGCTGTTTTTATAAAATGTCTGGATTTACTGCTTTCTTTCCAACTTCGTAATGGTCTAACTATATGATATTGTTATTTAAAGTGCATAAAATATAATTCTTATTGGAAAATTTTTCCATGCAAAAGAAAAACTTAAACTTTATTAGGCAAGAGGAAATTAGTATCTTAGTGTCTCTAAGAATTTGTATTTAAAGGTTTGAATTTTAACAATTGATGAGTGCAATGAATTCTCTTTATTTGCTCTTGTGTTGAAAACGTGCCATAATTTTCATTATCTTTCTTTTAGGAAACATGTTATTTGATGCTCTCTAAGTTATTGTTATTTTTTTTTTTTTTTGCAATTGTGAACTTCATCTTCTAATTTTAAAATCTTATAATCTTAGCATGTTTTTTGAATGTATGAATGTTAGTAAATTTGTTTAGTGGATTCTATTATTTTAATGTAATTAAATATTATCCTGACTTAAAATTATTAAAGTATGTTATTTTTAGGAACTCATTATCTTGGATAAGGAAATTCTTTATGCATTTTACAGTGCTAATAACGAAAAGGAGAGGCCATGTCTCTGCTCAGTTTAAGAATGATATGGATAAGCTCGAGAGGTTCCCAGGGAGGCACCTAGAATGAAGAGCCCTGAGTCCTTATCTTTGAAGTAATAATTGAAGAAAATAAAAAAAAAAAGACTTAATGAGAATATGATAGTTGTTTTTCAAGTATATGAAGGGCTGTCCTATGAAAGAGGGATTAGATTATGTGGAAATGGCAAAACAGCAAATTTAGGCTTGATATCAAGAAAACTTCCTGTTAGAATTGTCCAGAAGTGGAACAGAAAGGAATCCACCATGCCTTGAGGCAACTCCGAAGTTTTCTGAGCTAGTGGCTCCATGAATACTTGTTTATATTCCATAGTGACGCTATCTAGGGTCTTTGAGATTGTGGCTTCTTTTTTGTAGATGTTCACCTAATTTTCTTTTAGGAATGCTAGAATTTTGCCAAAAAGTAAATTATTTTGGAATAACTTTTATAACCTGCTTTCTTCCCCTCTTTGCTTTATTTTTTTTCTTTTGCAGGAGGGAGTTAAAATAACATTCTTTTCTAGTTCTGTGGTAAATTCTCTTTTCCTTAATGCAACAAATCAAGGAATGACTTCATAAATGAAAGGTCCTGTACGGGAAATGAATTTTGTTCTTACCAGTAACTCTTATGGCCAATTACGCTGATTTTCAGAAATTCTTTATGCAAGAGAAGTGTTGGTAGTTATTTTTGTTAGAATGGAAAAAAAAAATCTCAAGCTAAAAGACTCTCACTTCTGCTCATATAGTTAGTGTTTGCTATTGCTTGACATTTTATAATATTAATATAGTAACTTTAATGTGTTGGATCACATATTTGGAATTGAACTGCTCTTTTTTAAAAAGACCAGTTGATCTGTACTTGCAGATTTTTAGGACGTACATTTTAGGACAATTCTTTGTGTTTTAAGAATGAGACTATCTAGTGTAAGCTCCCTTTTCTTTGAGCTTCAGATTTTTAAGAAGCAATGTACTAATTACA
This sequence comes from Myrmecobius fasciatus, assembly GCA_023553655.1. Lineage (NCBI taxonomy): Eukaryota > Metazoa > Chordata > Mammalia > Dasyuromorphia > Myrmecobiidae > Myrmecobius > Myrmecobius fasciatus. The sequence continues at coordinate 426,102 of JAJPUD010000895.1, forward strand.
CTAAATTCACCTATTATGCTGTAAGTTAATGATTATTATTTTGGACTTAGGAGAAAAAAGCATGTTGTTTCTTTGGAAATGAACAACAAAGTTCCCAGAGACAAGTAAAAGTGATTAATGGTATATTTTAAAATTAAAGTGACAAAAGGATAGTGACATTGAAGAAAATAGGCAAAAAAATTCCTTATATAAATTAGATGATAAATAAATATGCACAGATTCTATTCCAAGTAAAATTAATTCTAATGGCATTTACATGTCTAGCCTAAATAATTTTTTCTCCTTCCCCCTCAATACAGTCTCTCTCCCTTTACATCCCTCCCCCCCAAAATCCCCCAATCAATCTATTACATTCACATATTCCTTCAGGAGACAAGAATTATTGGTATGATAGGTATACTTAGTAAAGAGAGCTAATGCCTTCTTTTTTTTTTTTTTTTTTTTTTTTTTTTTTGGGGAAGTTGGTGAATTTAGAAAACCAGGGTCAAAAAGCTAGGAAATGTTAAGTGTCTGAGCTCAAATTTGAACTCAGGTCTTCCTGACTTCAGGGCTGGAACTCTATCCACTGCGCCACCTAGCTGCCCCAATGCCTTCCTTTTTCATAGAAAAAAACAGGAAGACAAAATCCAGTTCAGTTCCAGAAATGGCTTATTTATTTTTTTTTAATTCTTGGTTTTGTATTTTGATAAAGAATAATATTATATATTGTTTGGTAAATAGTAACATAAAATTTGGATATCCAGGTTGCTGTGATGGTCTAAACCTTCAAGCACTGCTTTTTCATATGCCATTTTCTCTAACCCAGGCAAGAAATTATGGTGTTTATTGTGTTTCTCCCTTAACAAATATATATTTATAATTATTATTGTTATAGCTAATGAATAAGTTATGATAGTTTCACTCATTGTATTAATATCATTTTATATCCAGAATAGTGTTTCACACATAGTAGAAACTTTATAAACTTTGCTGATTGATTGAAGTGATTATAATCTAAACGAATTAGCAAGCATTTATCAAGTGTTTATTATGTTCCTGATGCTGGGATACAAGACAAAAGTGATACTATCCCTGTAAGTATTCTAATAGAGATGACATATGTATACACAAGCACATGTATATAGGTATATCCATATGTTTACATACAAGTTAACCATGGAGGAAAAGTTATTAGCAGTTTGAGGGAAGCGGGAAACCTCCTGTAGGCTCCCTAATTGTTGCTGTACCTATGGTTTCTGTCCTTCTCCTTTCTTATTCTGCATGTTCTCTTAGTGACCTCATTAGCTTTCTGTGAATCCTGTTATCATTACACATATAACCTTTAAATATATATATGTTGTCCCCACAGCCTTGGTGTTTAAGCTATTAATACTATTATTGATTTTTAATTTTTAAAAGTTTTAATAATAGCTTTAATAACTACTTAAGCTATTAAAGCTTAAAGTTGCACTAAGACTTTTTGAACACTATATCCAGTCCTAAATTTCTCTTCTTAGAACTAGTCTTATGTCATTATCTAACACTGTGTATTATTACAAATTTCAATGTAGATATTCCATACTCAGCACATCTGAAACAATTCATGGTCTTCTCCTCTTCTCCAGTGAACTTCTCTATTTCTTTTACAAACACTATCATCCTTCTAGTCACCTGGGTTTACTGCTGATCTTGTCTCACCTGCTATGTTCAGTTACTAAGTCTTTCCTATTGATTCTATTTCCATAATAACTCCTGCAGCCACCCTCTTTACATTCACATGCTTACTACTCTTTCAGCACTCATCACCTCTCAGACTATTTTAACAGCTTCCAAAGTGAAATTCTTGAAATATTGATCTGAACATATCACTCCCCTGTTTAATAAACTCCATTGACTCCCTGTTATCTCAAGAATCACACACACAAAAACATCTCTTTAGTATTTAAAACCTTTCAATCTAATTCCAACCTATCTATCCAGGCTTATTTTACATTACTCCCCTCCACACACTCTATGACCTGTCAAACTAGTCTTTTAAAAATAGATGTGTGGGGGCAGCTGCATGGCACAGTGAATAAAGTACCAGCCTGAAGTCAGGAGAACCTGAGTTCAAATCTGGCCTCAGACACTTAACACTTTCCTAGCTGTATTACCCTGGGCAAGTCACTTAACCCCAATTACTCAGGGAAGAAAAAAAAAAGATGTGTGTATAATATATGTAGATAGATTTTTGTCTATTTTACATTTGCTTATATGTTTTCTTCCTTGATTAAATGGTACCATAGTAGATAGGAGTCATGGAGACCTGACTATGGACTCAGAGGCAACAGACATGCAATTTTGTTTGTACATGGCTGTTGGCATGTTGTCTGCATCATTAGATTTTGAGCTTTTTGAGAGCAGGGAATTTAATTTTTTATTTTTATTTTTACCTTTTTTTGTATGCCCAGGGTTTAGTAGTTACCCAACAAGTTGTTGCTTTGTGACTTCCAAGAACCAGTTCATGCCAACACTATCCGTGAGGTCTTTTTGGCAAAGATACTAGAGGGGTTTTTGCCAATAGCAATTGGAAATTGCTATTTCCAATGTCTTCTTTAGTGGATGAAGGCAAGCAGAAGAAGTTAAATGACTTGTCCAGAGTTATAGAGCTAGTGTCTGAGGCTAGATTTGTACTCAAGTCTTGCTGACCTTAAAATTAGCACTCTTATCTGTTAATTCATCTACTTTCCCTGATTGATACGTAGTAGGCACTTAATAAATGCTGTTGACTGATTGAATGACTGATTGTGACCATAAATCACTTACTCAACCTTAAAATGAGAACTTTACTATCTGTACTGTCTGCCATATAGATTTATTGTAAAGGAAGTGCTTTGTGAATTTTAAAACATTAAATTATGCAGCATGCAGACAGTTTATTCTAAAGAAACTCAGTGCAAGAGGAGGTTAGAAGTGAATGAAATGTATAGGAAGGATTAATGCAGAAAGTTTCTCTAATTTTATTTCCAGAGCAGTGTGGTGACTGCTGTTTCTCCACATGTTATTGATACCATCATCTCAGACCCAGTTCAGAAGAGTAATAGTATTATTGGGATGCTCCATATTCAGAAGAGATTTGAGAATGACTTTTTAAATGTTCCATTTATGATGAATGAAAATTTAATGAATTTACCTAATTGATCAGTGTTTTTGGGAACTGAAATGGACTCTGGTGGCAGACACAAAAGTTTCATTCCCTGCTAGTCATTGTGATCTCTTTGTTGCTATTGTTCAAACCTTGTTTTTGGTTCCCAGCTGACAATTTCCTTTTCCTATTCCCCTTAATCCAACTCTTCTTCCAAAATCCTCCTTTAAAGCTTGTGTTTTATTGTTAACAGATAAGCTTTCGTTGTATTAACCTTTTTCTTTTCCACTTTTTGCATCTGTACTCACGAAGACCTGGTTCCCTCCTGATGTCTTCAGCCCTGGCCGGACTTTATCCCCATGACTCATTTGTTGGTGGGAGATTTAGAATACTCATTGCTTCCCATTGCTATTTCCAGTGTCTCTCTTTTCCAAACCTTTTGATCCTCCTCAAACTTCCCATGACTCTCCATCCCATTCCCTTAGCTAAGGAGATTGAGGCATCATCTCATATTACTCCATGTGCTTTTCACTACTTTTTCTTTCATCCTAGTTTCTGATAATGAAGTGGCCCTTCTCTTTGCCAAGGCAAACTCTTCTACATATATAAGCGATCTCATCTTCTCCAGAAGATTGCTCCCTTCACTGATTTAAAAATTTTTTTTCTCTAATGATTCTATAACTGTAGAGAGTGCCATTGTCTTTTCAGTCCCCTTAGTTTCCAGCTTCCAGGCTTCATCCTCAACTCCTCTCTTCTTCATTGCCCATTGATAATCGGTTCTCAAGCCCTTTAATTTATGCAACTCTTGGATACATCCATTTTTCCCCTCTGACACTGCTACCATCCTGGTGTACATTTACATTGCCTCAGAACTAGACTAGTACAGTAGTTGGTGGGTCAATCTTCCTTCTTTGTCTTCTTCCACTTGAGTCCATATTTCATCTAGCTGTCAAATTGATCTTCCCAAAGCACAAGTCTGACAACTGTCATCCTCTTTTCAATGAATTGTATTGGCTCCATGTTGCACCTATGACCAAATATCACATTCTTTGTTTAACTTTTAAAACCCTGCAGATCATCACCCTTTCCTTCCTTAACATGCATTTTCAATCTTACACCACCCTCATGGACTCTGGGATCAAGGGTTTCTAGCTGTCGTAAAGGTCTGGAGTTCTGCCTTCTTCTCATTTCTGCCTTTTGGTTTCCCTGGTTTCCTTCAAATCTAAAGTCCTATTTTCTGTAGTAAGTCTATTCTCATCCTCTTTTGATTATTTCCAATTTATCCTATATATAACTTGTTTGTTCAGTTATTTGTGTGTTGAATCCCCAACTGGACTGAAAGCCAGATACTGTCTTTTGCCTTTCTTTTTATTCCTTGCACTGTGTACAGTGCCTAGCATATAAGAGGGACTTAATAAAAACTTGATTAACTAATTGACTATGATGTATTTTATAGGACCCGGGGATATTTCTTTAATGAAAGCATCTGAATGGCTGTGACTATGCCAATTTTTGTTCCCAGTGCTTTGTATATAAGACAACATATAACAATTGCTTGTTAATTAGCTTGTCACTTAGGGCTCGATGTTATTTGAGATATTTGTCAGAAAGTTTAAATTCTGGCTTTTTTATTATGATTTTCATATTTATTTCATAACTGATTTACAATTATGATTTTCATTATTGTTAAAATTTGTTATTTTAAAAATTATTCTTACTCACCCTTTTTGCTCCTAAAATCATATCACTAATCCTCTTCTTGACTTCAAGGTGATTTAAATTTATTTCTGACTCCCTTCTGGCAGCACTATTCCTGTCAAAAGGGCTGAGTACTTTAGTTAAGTTTTTTTTCTCTTCACTTTTCATTTTGATAGCATTTCTTTTTAAAAGACTAAAGTACTTTATGTGTAATAGATCATTGTGTTGCAGTAATAACTATCTTTGTTAAATTTTCTAATTAATGCAATGAGTTGCATATGCACATTTAAAGAGATTAATACTTATACAGGAAAACAAACCTCTTTTTTGACAGTTGTCTTCAGCAGTATTGTCTGTCACTGAGCACGAGACAAACACAGGCGTGAAAAATGAGTGAGCTGGAGCAATTACGACAGGAAGCAGAGCAGCTTCGGGGTCAGATCAAGGTAAGACCTGATGCTTTAGTTCTGCTTAACACTTTTCCATTAAAAAAGAGCACAGTGCAAATCATTGTACAGCAATTGAACCAATTAAATTCATTTAGAACAGTTCTCAGAGAAGATACAGTCAGCTGGCTAGGTAGTACCACAGGATAGCAGAAAGAACAGAGTCAAAATCTACCTCAAACACCTTCTAGCTTGTGACTGAAAGAAAGTCATTTACCCTGTCTGCCCTGATTTTCTCATTTATAAAATGGGTGTCAAAGTAGCACCTGTTATAGATACCCTGATATTTCCATCATCTCTCCCTCATCAGATATAAACTGCTTGAAAGCAGGAATTTTTTTTACCTTTATTTGAATCAATAACACTTAGCACAGTTCTTGGCGTGTAGTAAAGGCTTAATAAGTGTTTTTTTAAATATTTTTTAAGGTTTTATATATATATACACATACATATGTATATATATATTCATTTTTATATATCTCCATATGAATCATGTGGAGAGAAAAATCAGAACAAAAAGGAAACCGTGAGATAAAGGGGGGGGCGGGGGGGAGGGGAAGGAGAAAAGAAAATAGTATCCTTCAATCTGCATTCAATTTCCATAGTTGTTTCTTTGGATGCAGATGGTATTTTCCACCCAAAGTTTATTGGAATTGCCTTGCATCACTGAATTGCTGAGAATAGCCAAATCTGTCGATGTAGTTGATCACACAATAGTGTTGTTGCTGTGTACAATAGTTCTTCTGGTTTTATTTGCTTCATTCAGCATCAGTTCATATACATCTTTCCAGGATTTTCTAAAATTAGCCTATCAGTTCTTATAGAATAATAAATATTCCATTTAAATACACCATAACTGTAATAAATGCTTGTTGAGTAGCTGACTACTCTGGGCTTGAGGCCCTATAAACAACCCAAAACAAACCTGTTAAAATGTAATTTTGATTCTGTAAGAAACTCTTTCACGTTCATCACTTAGCATAATCCTCATCAAATGTCTATGACATCCAGATATTGCTCCATGCCAGTGGCCAAACCTTAAAAGACACTCAAGTGATTGTTAAATCTCAAGCATGCAAGTGATTGTTAACAGTTAAGGCATGATCTTGGAGAAAACTGGTCATCATCCAAAGCTACTTATCAGCTTTTACCTGAGGAGGAAATACACTCATTATTTGAGATTGCTGTAATACCTTTGGAAGCCTTAGATATGTATAAAAGAACATTGAATGCCATTCTCTGCCTATCCAGCAAAATGCTGCACACTTCCTGTACTGGAAGAACAGAGAGCTTTCTTCTCTACTTACTCCTGGCAGCTTGGACCATCATTCCATGATTGTGTTGGGTGGAGAGGTTCATTACATTAACTCAAAATATAAACAGTGAAATCCTGGCTAGGGTGATCACTACCAGCTGGCAGAATTCCCTTGGCCATCAAAAATAATTCTGACATACTGTTTTATTCCTTTTTGAAGTGGTTTGCCTGATGTTCATTTAAATTGAGGGAAGAAGATACCAGGAGGGGAAAAAATTCATTTAAAGTGCCGCCTTTAAAAATTTTGGATAATGCTTTTTTACACAAAGTCAGGTGTCCACCAAAAGTCAGTTCAGAAAGCTCATGACTAGCTTTTCTGCTTCTTCAGTATTGAGCTGTTTTCAATATTTCCCTTCATGCACTCTGTGTTCCAGGCAGTCTGACCTTCCTTTACTACACACAGGATTTTCTGTCTCCTATTTCTGTGTCTTTAGCCAGTCCCCCATGCTTGACGTGCACTTTCTCCTTATCTTTTCCTATTGGAATCCCTAGTTTCCTTCAAAATTTAGCTACAGGAGGCCTTTCTGGATCTCTTCAGCCGTTAGTATTTAATCTCTTCAGCTTTCGTACTGAATTGAGAATTTGTGTTCGGGCAGTCTTTGTATAGTGGTGCACTTTGGGCTATGAGTGCTCCTGCCCTAGAATCTTGTGCTGACTCCTGTTTACTAGGTGCCTCTGGATTTCTGAGGCTCAGCGAAACAAATCTTTGGGGCTCTGTCTGAACTTTGAAGCCACTGGGCTTAGGGATTCTTTTTCTGAGTGCTGTATTAGCATGTGTATGCTCCTGGGCTTCCAAGAACCCCATAGTGAAATTTTTTGACCACCCTAAGGCTTTGTGGTACAGAATTGAGGCCTTCACAAAGTGTGAAAGCATAAAGTTTTTCCTGACTTATATAATTACCTTGATTTTTGTAAAAGGAAATTTTTGAGAACCTTTTTTCTTTAGCTGCTTCTAGAATGAAACAAATAGATCTCAATACAGGTAAATTACTTTGAGGTTTATCATTTAGAATGCTATGTACTTATTTAATACTATTTGCCTAAGTATACAAAGTATTGTAAATCTTAATGCTTTTCAGTAAAATTGATCTTTTTCAAAACAATTAAAAAACATTTTTAAAATTTGTTTTAAATATGTGTTTTTCTCTTTCCTTTAGGATGCTAGGAAAGCATGTGGCGACACAACACTCAGTCAGGTAAAATATTTTTTAATATTCCATTCTATGTGACAATTTGACACTGAAAGAAAAAAGTCATCCTCAGTTTAAACAGTACATAAAAAGTCAAATTGCATCCTTGTTAAAGGACTAATATATGCTAAGTATAAGTATACTCTGCCTAACAACCTTAATTATTTCTGAGAAATGATGTGAAAAGGAATAATATTATAAGGGGCAATTGATATGATTCTATAGATTTCTCTTCAAGTAGTTCTGAATTCATTTTAAAGACCTCGTGTGTAAGATCTGTGGTTTCGTGTACATAAAATATTAAAGCTTTAACAGCTGTAAAATATGTAAAATCATGAGGAGAGATAAAATGATGAACTTTTAAGGATCTTTCTCATCCACAGCTCTATTATTTTGTTAATATTAAAATATTTTCATGGGAAGACAACAAAATATCTTTGAGGACATTTTCTGTTAGTCAGAGACTGGTAGATAGTACAAGTGGATAGAGCTCTGGCCTTGGAGTTAGGAGAATCTGAGTTCAAATTCAGCCTCATGCACTTAACATTTACTAGCTTGTGTGTATCTGGGCAAGCCACTTAACCCCAGTTGCCTTGAAGAAAAAAAAAAAAAGAACAAACATTTTCTGTCACTCAGTTTTATGGGGGGAAAAATTGATTTATATCATTAGCATTATGTTATATTATGGGCTATGATTCCAAGTGGAACCTCTGATCAAACTACTAAAATTTTGATAAATGATTCAAAATTAAGATTTGTGAGTATTAATTTAGCCTAACATTTTACAAAATAAGTTGAATCAATCAGTTTATCAAGTTCCTGAATAGAAGAAGCAGCATGGTGTAATGGACAGAACATTATATTTGTCGTTATTAATTCTGCCAATAATTTGCTCTGTGACCTTAGTTTAAGTGACTCTGTGTTTCATTTGTAAAATGAGTGGTCTGGACCACATGATCTCAAAGTCAGTTTCAGTTTTAAAAAAGTTCTGTGATCTTTCTTCATATATTGTCTGAGGAATAATTTCTCATATAGTCTATCCACACAGTTGCAAGATAACAGTACTTAAATATTCCTGGTTTAGTTTGAGCTATCCTTTAAAAATCTTTGTTATAAAGGACAGCTTGCTAGTTGGGAAAAAAGAGGAATATGCTTGGAAAATTTTGTTAGCACTTAGAATTACTTTTTAAATTAATAATAATAATCTTTTTTTTCTTCCTTTCTAAAGATGACAACGAGTCTGGATTCTGTAGGAAGAATTCAGATGCGAACAAGACGTACACTTCGGGGACACTTAGCTAAGATTTATGCCATGCACTGGGGATATGATTCAAGGTTGGTCACTTGAAATTTTTAATATACCTACAGAATGAAGTTGAGAATCTTTATTCTAATTTCTTTTTAATAATAAAAAGTTTAAATATATTAGTGTCGTTATGGAAGAGAGCACATGCATTGTTCCTCCTCCCTGCAAATTTTCATTGATGTTTTGAAAACATTTAAATTAGTAAATTTAATTCTCAACAAATTATATTATTTTAATTATTTTAATATATCTGTGCACTGGCTGGGTTTTTTTGTTTTTGTTTTTTGCTTTTTGTTTTTTTTTTCCCAGAAAGTCATAACTGTCATTACTATAAAGTTAAATAAGAATAAAACAAGGTATTAATTAGATAGCGTTCTTATTTTGTATTGTATATGTAAGATTTTCTGGCTTACCATTTCATCTATTTATGGTACAATTTGGATCAAATTTATTTTTCACTAGAAAAAAAATAGCCTGTTTTCTGAATAGTTCTTTATATTAACATATGCCATGTGATTAATGCAAAACTTTTTCCTAAATGTTTGAATTGTATGTATTGTTTTCCTTTAGGTTACTAGTCAGTGCTTCCCAAGATGGAAAACTAATCATTTGGGATAGCTATACAACAAACAAGGTAGAATTGCTTATCCAGGTCCTTTTGTTTTGTCCTTTGGTTTGAATTGCTATCTATTAATAGTTTCTTCCATTCTATTTTGTTGTTTTAAACATGGTTTTAGTTTGTTGTTTGTTTCTAAGAGCAAAATGTATTGTTAAAACTTGGCTTAAATTTATAAATATTTTACCTCTTCTACTATAATCATGGAGATCTGTTTCAACTTGAGTACTTTTGTAGTGATGCTCAAATTTCAAATTTAAACTTAAGAATAGACTAATATAAAATCTAGATTTTAAAAGGTTCTTCCAATAGTCTGACAATCCAGATGTTCTTGATTTTGTTTTATCTGGATTTTACTTTACAAATAAATTTGTAAACATATCTAAGCTTGAGAATTGATATGGAAGACACTGATTCCTTAAATATCAAATACAGTTATATGAACTTGTAGTCTTTGAGAATAGCTTTCAAAATGCCATGTTATGCCAGAGCTCTTTGTAGATTGACTTTGGAGAATGCACAGGTCTGAAATCCTAGAAAAGGAGTTTAATTCTGGAGAGGCACATGACTCCTCCATGGTTTCACTGTAGCCTCACAAGGAAGTGACTTGTACTTGTGAAGTAATTTGCAAACTGATGCAGTCTTTTCAGGGTCACAATCTAGATATTATGATAATAATGTGTAATAGTAATTAAGCTACAGGTAATTGTAGCTTGTATAAGAGCATAATACTAGTGATTCTCAGGTTCATGGATTTGAACCCTTTGTGGCACAAGTCAGGTTCACATTGTTTCAATGCCAATCTGCTATCTTGCATGTTACTTCATGTTTGGGCACAAGGAAAACAGGTAGTTTATGTAGATGGACTAACAGAAATCTGCCACCATGACTAGAGAGGAGTAGCATCATTTTTTTTTAATATTAAAGGCTTATTATAAAATTATTTAAAACTAATATTTATAGAATATTTCCTTTTCCTATTGCCTAATGTAACTGAGAGAATAATCTCTCAAAAATAAAACATTTCTTTCATTTAAGGCCCTATACATTCTTTATTCTTTAAATAATCTAGTTTTGTTTTAACTTTTAATTCTTAAAGAACAAATCAAAATTTAACTTGCTATTTCTAAAATACCACCACCAGAATACTGCAAAACCCACACACATTTACACATACCATGATTTTCCTAGAGAAAAAAACTTCATTTTATTGCATTTTTAATGCAGTTTTTAATGTTGATGTTAGTACTCTGTTTTTTATTTTGTTTTCTTTTTTAGCACACTTTGCAGTGTTTAGAAGGTGTTAGGGAGTCCTGAATAGAGTGAAAATAATTTTGAGGGAGCCTTGTTTCCGAAAAGTTCTGATCATGAGAAAATAATTTATCTTTGGCTTCTTTTCTCTCCTTTTTGTTCATTCTTCCCCCAGAATATTTTCACTTTAGCAGTTTGTGTTTTATGAGTTATATTTAATTTTTGATGTTACTGATATTTGCTTAAAAGTCAGGCAGATCTGAAAACAATGATTGCTTTTTTTGGAAAATGAATGTTTATCAGTGCTTTGATATATTTCATCTGTTCTTAAGATGCATGCCATTCCTTTGAGATCTTCCTGGGTGATGACCTGTGCTTATGCTCCCTCTGGTAATTACGTTGCTTGTGGTGGTTTAGACAACATCTGTTCCATCTACAACCTGAAAACACGGGAAGGCAATGTGAGAGTAAGCCGGGAGTTACCAGGCCATACAGGTGAGTTGCATTCATTATACCTATGCTTATCTACTCTGACCCTTTTCTCTGTTCAGGGCCTATTCTTTTATTGTTTATTGTGAGCTGATCTATTGTTAGCAGTTAGTTGACCCAGTAGATAAAATATTGGGCCTGAAATTAGAACTCTTTTTGAGTTCAACAGACACTTAACTAGCTGTTTACCTCAGTTCCTCATCTGAAAAAACTCAGTTCCTCATCTGAAAAAAGAGTTGGAAAGTTGGAGAAGGAAATATCAAATCCTTCCAATCTCTTTGCCAAGAAAACCCTAAATGGTGTCACAAAGATTTGTCTAAACAACAGCAGCAATGGTCTATAGTGATCTCTGCTATAGTGAACACAGATATAAGCAAAATTTGGGCTTAGCTGCCTGCAACATTAGTACTAACTAGGTGAGAGAACAAAAATTTTGAACTGTGGGAACCTTTAACTTTTGGATAATTGCAAAAATTGGACCTTTGGTATTCAAATTTTATTCCTGAACATTCAGCTGTCATATGGCACTTTCAGGCTATTAATTAGGAACTGTATATAGTTATTAAATCCAAAATTTAAAGTGGCTGTCCAAATTAAGAATTTTTTTTTTTTCTGAAGCAATTGGGGTTAAGTGACTTGCCCAGGGTCACACAGCTAGGATGTGTGTTAAGTGTCTGAGGCCAGATTTGAACTCAGGTCCTCCTGACTTCAGGGCTGGGGCTCTATTCACTGTGCCCTAGCTGCCCCCAAATTAAGAATTCTTTAATGAGATAAATCCTTGTTACCTTAATTCTGAATTTCAATATAAGTACTGTAATGTAATGGTTATAAATAATTTTTGATTAGTAATATTTACTAGATATATTTAGCCATTTTCATTCAGCTGCAAATAGTATAGATTTTCCAGATACTCAGATATGAAAAGAATTAGTTTACCACGTTAACAGGCTAAAATTTTTTTGTATTTGTTACCACTGTATATGCACTCAGTTTCTGATTGGATAATAATATTTTCTACTTTGTATATTGCAGGCTACTTGTCCTGCTGCCGTTTCTTAGATGACAACCAAATTGTTACAAGTTCAGGAGATACAACTTGGTAAGTCTATGTGAGAAGAAAACTCATTAGAGAAGAAAAATTATATCTTGAAAAAATGTAACATTTTCCCATTTTTAATTTATTTTTTACAGTGCTTTATGGGACATTGAAACTGGCCAACAGACCACCACATTCACTGGACATACTGGAGATGTGATGAGTCTCTCTTTAAGTCCTGACATGAAAACTTTCGTTTCTGGTGCTTGTGATGCCTCTTCTAAACTCTGGGATATCCGAGATGGAATGTGTAGGCAGTCTTTCATTGGGCATGTGTCAGATATTAATGCTGTCTGTGTAAGTGAATGGTATCACTACAGAGAATTTACTGTGTGTAAATAGTCTTGCATTCTAATTTTCAAAGTCACCTGCTTTAAATTATATTTATAAAATGTTATAATACAGTGTTATTAAGGTCAAAGCCCTCCTGGTTGAACCATTTTTCATTACCATAGAAACAGATTTATCTGCAGATTAACCATGTTTTTTTGTTTGTTTTTTTTTTAAAGCAATCTAGAGTAATATATCAATTTAGAAAAACAAATAGTCCTTTGAGGACTCATCTACATTATTTATTTGTTTCTTTTGGGGGGTGAGGCAATTGGGATTAAATGATTTGCCTTGGGACACACATCTAGTAAGTGTTTTAAGTGTCTGGGGCTAGATTTGAACTCAAATCCTCCTGACTCCAGGGTTGGTACTCTATCTCTTGAACACCAACATTATTATATGAGAAGAATCAATACTATTCTTTTTGAAATTTGAGAAATAACTAGGCCAAGCAAATGCATATATAAGAATGCTTCAAAAGCAAATAACAAAAATCTTAAAAGGAAAAAAGTTCTCTTTTATTTAAGAAAAAAAAAAATCCCAGATAGGAAAAAACAGCTGGATTCAAGAGAAAAATTCCGAGTTATCAGGATTGCCTAGATTCTGTTATTTATTTGACTGGGACCCAGAATCATTCAATTAATTGGACTATCTAAATAGACCATTTTCAAGGAATCACAAAATTTTACAGTTAGAAATTACCTGTGTGGCCATTTAATCCAGCCAAAAAGGTCGCCCGATCAACTGTTAGAAAATTTTTGTTTGATAGTGTTTGTTCACACTGAAAATTTGCCTCTTTAAAACATTTGGATTAGTTCACAGTTCCATCAGCAGTTTAATAGTGACCCAAATTTTCCACATCCCCTCCAACACTTATCATTTTCCCCTTCTATTATTTTATCCAATATGATAGGTATAAAATGATATCTCAGGGTTATTTTAATTTGCATTTCTCTAATAATGATTTAGAGTATTTTTTTAATATAACTACATGTAGTTTTGATTTCTTGATCAAAAAACTGTCTATTCATATCTTTTTACCAATTTTAATTGGAGAATGACTCATTTTTTTTACTGTCTAGTTATTTTATCTTTTATAATTCCATAATATTTTATTTTTCTAATTATATGTAAAAATAGTTTTCATCATTCATTTTTGTAAGATTTTGAGTTCCAGATACTTTTCTCTTTCTCTCTCCCCTCCCCAAGAAAGCAAGCAATCTGATAAAGATTATAAATGTACCATCATTTTAAACATATTTCCTTATTACTCATTTTGTGAAAGAAAAATCAGAACATAGTGAAAAAACCACAAGAAAGAAAAAACAAACCAAAAAAAGTGAAAGTAATATATTTTGATCTGCATTCAATAGTTCTCTCTCTGATGGCAGATGCCATTACCTATCCCAAGTCTATTGGAATTGTTTTGGATCAGTGTGTTGCTAAGAGCTAAGTCTGTCTTAGTTGATCATCATGTGATCTTGCTGTTATTGTGTACAATGTTCTGGTTCTGCTCACTTCACTTAGCATCAGTTCATGTAAGAACTATTTTTAGGCTTTTCTGAAATCAGCCTGCTCATCGTTTCCTATAGAACAATAACATTCACATACCATAACTTATTCAGCCATTCCCCAATTGATGGGCATCCATTCAACTTCAAATTCCTTGCTACCACAAAAAGAACTGCTATAAATATTTTTGCTCATATAAGGCCTTTCCCCTCTTTTGTGAATTCTTTGAGATACAGGCCCAGTAATGACACTTCTGGGTCAGAGGTGATGCACAGTTTTATAGCCTTTTAGGAATAGTTCCAAATTGTTCTTCCAGAATGGCTGGACAGTTCACAATTCCACCAACAATGCATTAGGGTTTCAGTTCTCCCACATCTCCAATATTCTTCATTATCTTTTCCTGTCATCTTAGCCAATTTGGTAGGTGTGAAGTGGTACCTCGGAGTTGTTTTAATTTGCATTTCTTTAATCAGTAATGATTTAGAGCATTTTTTCATATGACTTATAAGATGGCTTTAATTTCTTCATCTAATTCATCTAAAAATTGTCTGTTCATAGTCATTAACCATTTATCAATTGGGGAATGACTTGTATTCTTGTAAACTTGACTTAGTTCTCTATAAATTTTAGAAATGAGGCCTTGATCAGAAAGACTGGCAGTAAATTGTTTCCCAGATTTCTGCTTGCCTTTTAATCTTGGCTGCATTGGTTTTGTTTATGTAAAAACTTTTAATTTAATGTAATGAAAATTTTCTATTTTGTACTTCATAATATTCTCTAGTTCTTCTTTTGCCCTAAATTCCTCCCTTCTCCACAGATCTTGCTCTCCTAATTTGCTTTTGGTATCACTCTTTATGTCTAACTCACAAACACATTTTGACCTTATCTTGGCTTAAGTGTAAGATGCTGATCTGTGCTTAATTTCCTCCATATTGTTTTTCCCAACAATTTTTGTCAGATAGTAAGTTCTTATTCCAGATGCTTGGGTCCTGGGATTTATCAAAAAGTAGATTACTATAGTCCTTAATTATTATGTCTTGTGTACCTAACCTATTCTACTGATCCACTGTTTTATTTCTTAACCAGTATCAAATGTTTTTGATGACTGTCATTATATAATGTACTTTTAAATCTGGTACAACTAGGCCTAACTCATAGTCATTTATATTTGACAAAATTCCCTATATATGAGATATAAAACCTTAATCTGAGAAACTAAAAATTTTCCCCCATTTTTCTGCTTCCTTCTAATCTTGGCTGTATTGGTTTTATTTACAAAACATTTTTATTTTGATGTAATTGAAATTTTCAATTTTACATTTCAACTTATCTGTAAAGACAGATTTATTATCCTATTATCCATTCTGATTACTTCAATTTATTTTTCTTTATTTTTTTTAATTTTATTTGCATAACATATGTGTGGGTAATTCTTCAACAATAACCCTTATATAGCTTTCTGTTACAAATTTTTCCCCCCAACTCCTCACCCCTCCCCTAGATGGCAGGATATCCACTACATGTTAATTATGTTAAAATATTGGCAAATTGAATATATGTATACATATTTCCAAACTTATCATTGTTGTGCA
>JAJPUD010000895.1:442145-501378 GCA_023553655.1 Myrmecobius fasciatus
GGGTAATTCTTCAACAATAACCCTTATATAGCTTTCTGTTACAAATTTTTCCCCCCAACTCCTCACCCCTCCCCTAGATGGCAGGATATCCACTACATGTTAATTATGTTAAAATATTGGCAAATTGAATATATGTATACATATTTCCAAACTTATCATTGTTGTGCAAGAAAAATCTTATCTACACAAAAGATATATCAGATAAAGGAAACAAAATGTAGGCAAACATCAATCAAGGAGTATGAGAATGTTATGTTGTGGTCCACAATTCACATCCCTGTCTCTGGCTTTCTTCAGTGAACATCAATTTATTTTTCTTCTGTTACTGTTATTGCTAGCATTTCTAATACAGTATTGAAAAATATTTGCTTTTTGCTGAGGCATTTGGGGTTAAGTGACTTGTCCAGGGTCACACAGCTAGGAAGTATTTGAGACCAGATTTGAACTCAGGTCTTCCCGACTTCAGGGCTGGTGCTCTAACCTGAAAAATATTTTTTGATAATGGGTATCCTTTTTTTCATTTTTGAGCCTGTTAGGAAGGCTTCTAACTTATTCCTATCACAAATAATGCTTGGCAATAGCATCAGGTAGGTGCTTCTTATCATTTTAAGGAAAAATCCATTTACATCCATACTTTCAAATGTTTTTAATAAGACTGAGTGTTGTATTTTGTCAATAGCTTTTTCTGCATCTATTGATCTAATCATGATTTTTATTACTTTTGCTATTGATATAATCAACAATTGCATTAATAGTTTTTCTCATGTTAAACCATCCCTGCCTTCTTGGTATAAATCCAACTTGGTTGTCATATATAATCTGTGTAATATATTTCTGTAGTCTTCAGTAGTATTTTATCTAGAATTTTTGCATTCATATTCATTAGTAAAATTGGTCTATAGTTTTCTGTTTTAAAACACTTTTCCTAGTTTAAGAATCAGCACCATATTCATTTCGTAAAAGAAATTTGATACGATTCTTTTTTGGCTGTTATTCCACTAGCATGATTTTTAGTTGAAAATATTAGAAATTTTCCCAGTAATCATAGAAACAAGAATGTTTATCTTCCCCACTATGGTTTATGTAGTTTTAGAAATTCTGACATCAATAAAGCAAATGAAAAGATATAAATATGAGTAAAGAGGAGACAGAATTATCCTTATTTTATTAGTGGACATGATAATTTACTTTGAAAACCTGAGAGTAACTAAAGAAAATGATAGAAGTATTGAGGAGTTTTAATAGGATACAAAAACAAATTCACAAAAATTGAGAGCATTTCTTTGGAGGCATAACAAAAAGAAAGAAACAAAGAAAACATGTTTGAAATATGTGAGAGTTAACAAGTCACTCAATATATATAAATATAATTATAAAATTCTCATTACACTTAAAAAATTGGAGAGAGAATTGTTGCTCATGTTTGGGCCACTTAAGTATAATAAAAACTAAGACTAAATTAATCAATTTATTGATTTTGTACATATAATAACCAATTAATCAATGGATATGATTCCTTGCCAGTCAGACTAATGAGTCATTATTTTACAGAACTGGAAAAAATAATAGCAGCTCCTGTGGAGGAATGAAAGGTCTAGAATCGCAAGAGAAATAATGGTAAGAAGTAGGAATGAAGGAAAGCACAGTACTTTTAAACCTCAAACTATATTATAAAACAATAATCATCAGACTCTTTGGTTTTAGCTTTAAAAAAAAAAAAAGAGCAGATCAATTGAAGAGTATAGAAAAATAAAACTAAGAGAAAATAATCAAATGCAGTAAGCACCATATTCTGTAAACCCAAGAGTGTGAATTGTAGAGAGAAGGGTTCTCTATTCAACAAGGACTTCTGGAAAAACTGTCCTTCCCTTCCCTCCCAGCACTGGTTCATTATGAACTTTAGCTCTGCTACTTATTCCACATTCTTTTATGTCCTTTGTTCTTACTCTCATCCTTTTTCTATTTCAAATCTAAGTTGATGGGTAAGGGTACTAATACATCCACAATCAGTTTCTTCAGATAAGCTATGTTTTTTTTTTTTCTTATCATCCATTATTTCTTTTATACTTTCAAGATTTATTTCATCATGAAATATCTCTCTTCCTTAAGTAGACTTGTCTACTTCTCTATTCTCTGAACTATTTGAAATTGGTTCTCACCATATCTTGGGTTTATGTCCGTTTGTGTCCAGCTTTCCTTTTCTTCTCTTCTTTCCTTTCCTTCTCCTCTTTACAATTTGTAGTATATAGTTATGATGGAACACTTGTGCTATAAAAAATGACGAGCAGGATGGTTTCAGTAAAGCCTTGGAAAATCTATATGAATTGTTGCAAAGTTAAAGATCAGATTTAGGAGAACATTATCCACAATAACAGCAGTGTTGATGAGCTGTGCAAGACTTAGCTACACTGATCAAGACAGTGATCCAAGACAGTTTCCCAGGGACCCATGATGAAAAATGCTGTTCAACTCCAGAGAGAGAATTGATGAATTCTGAGTACAGATTGATATATATATTTAACAAAAAGAAAAACAAACCAACGTTGTATCTTGCTCTTTATTGTTGTTGCTGGGTTTTGTGTTGTGTTTTGGTGGGGATTTTTTTTGTTTTTGATTTTGGCAATATGGTTGATATGGAAATATGTTTTCATAGAAAACAGTCTATAGTAGTCTGTAGTAATTCAGCAAGTATTTATTAAGCATTTAGTATTTGCTAACCACTGTACTAAGCATTAGGGATATTAAAAAAAAAAGGCAAAAACAGTCTCTGCTTTCAAGAAGTTCACATTCTAATAGAAGGGACAAAATGCAAAAATAATATACATACAAGCTGGAGGAGAGAGTATTTACTTGCCTTTCAGTTTCTGTCAGTTCTAACAGAACAATCCATTTGTCCTTGACAAAAATCAGATCTAGGATAGATTTTACATTATCCTGAGCCATCATCCTGTATCACTCAATTCTTAGTTGATATTTCAGACTCTGCATGTACAAAATAATTCATTGTCTTTCCTCAAAATCCCAGTCAGCTTCCACATTTTGCTATTATTCTCTCTCATTCAGTTATTTTTCCCTTTGTCCTAAATATTGGTCATTTACTATTTCTCCACTCTAAGCAGCTTCACATCTGAGCTTTCCTTACTACTCCCATAATTGCTACCTTAGTCCTGCTGTCATCACCTCTTGCTTGGAGTATGACCATGCCCTCCAAATTGGTCTCCCTGTCTTCAGTTTCTCACTACCCCAGTTCATTCTCCACATGAAGACAAAGTAGATTTAGATCTGATGCTCATGTCCTCAGTTAATATACTCTAGTAACTTCCTGTTAACCCCTCTAGGTGGCTTTTACAACCATATGCAATCTACCTTTCTATCTTCATACATCAATCTATACATCATTTCATTTCCTGCATTCTATGATCTAGACAAGTGGACCGACTTGCCATCCTGTGCCCGGAATGTACTCCTTTCTCTCCTTTATTTGCTTGTGCCTTCCTTCCCAAAATTGCCTTGAGTTCATCATTACTAATTCTATACATACGTATCTATTTATATGTTCTTTCAGAAGAATGGAAGCTCCTTGAGTGAAGAGACTTTCATTTTTGTCTTGCCACCTAGCAAAATATCTAGTATCTAGTCTTAATAAATGCTTGTTTGATTGTCATTTGTACCAGTGTGAATGACCAGAAGTGGATGATAATCATCTATTTTGACAGATGGAAAATTCTCTTTTAGGTCTTGGATAATATGCTTTGAGAAGTAACAGACATGTCTATTACTGTTTTGTGATCATCAGCTAGCTTCCTGATTACAACTACAGCTAAGTCCTGATTAGTTTGAATAATGAATGCTACAAAGTGATCATATGTATCTGAAGACATACTATTCAGAGTTATGTGTATTGGGGGTTCCAGCCCAATGGAAATATGCAATGAAAAAATCTTCAAAAAGTTTTTATTTATTAAAGTCATTGAACTTGGGGTAATGTTATCAATCTTGCAACAATAATAGGATGACGTTGACAAGAAAAAGCATACTGTCTTTAAGACTGTTTTTACTATACATGGAAAATTCATATTTTAGTAAATGTGGAGGAAGTTCTGTCTAGTCAAAAGAAATGATTAAAGGGACATTTTCAGAATAGCTTGAGAAGAATTGATGTAGGATGAAATGAGCAAAACCAGAATAATTTATACAATAACTACAATATTGTAATAGCATACATCTTTGAAAGCTCTTTAAGAATCTTGATCATTATAGTTATTAACCAAAATTTCACAAGGATCAGTTCATTTCCAAACAAGGTGATGGACTCAAGGTGCAGAAATTGAATTTTTGGACATGTGTTATGTGGAAATTTCTTTTGCTTGCCTCTGTATATTATTTTTACCTCCTCCTTACTTCCTTGCCTTCAGGTAATAGAGGCTGGAGAGAAAGAGAATATTTTTTTTTTAATTAAAGAAAATTGTTTAGATTTTAAAAAAAAAAAGATTTTTTAAAAAAATGATAGTTAACCTGTCTTCTTGGCATCTAAAAAGCATTTTGCTTTAAACCAAACATCCATTTCTGTTTCATAAGATTAAATCTTGAACTTGTTTTTAGTATTATCCCTAGCAAGTAGGCAACTTTTTTAGACCATGTGGTATTTTTCATATGAAACATCAAATTCTCAAATATATTCTCAAACTAAGATCTGCTTTCATATCCAGGTCTGCTTATGACACATAAAAGTAAGTAATCTGGGCACTAATCATTCATTATAGGCTCATAAAAACTTTCTCCTGAGGAGAAAGTCCAAGGTATCTTCTTTCCAGTTCAGTTATTTTTTGCTTTCTGTTTGCTGGAATCACATTCATATGTAAATAAATGAAGTCTGCTATTTATAAATACTATGATCTCTTTATGATAGATAGGAATCAGTTATGAAAGAAGTTTGTTTTATTTAATGTCTAAAATTTTTATCTAAATGCTCAATCTGACACTTCAAGCTTTGTTTATTAATAATGTATAGTAATCAAAGAGTTGTAGATACGGGTTCTTTTCACCTGGAAATAAAAGAAATACTATTGAAATATTCTTGAATCCAGGACCAATAATATTCTCCTTTAGGTTTCATCTGTGACCTTCATTTATTAACTTTAATGCAAGCCTTTGGTTTACCTTTCAAAAAAGCAGGGCTCCATTGACTCAGTGGAACAGCTGTTAATATCCGAGAATTGATAGCCATACCTAATCACATATGAAATTTGATTCGCCGCCTTTGTCATCTGTCCTAAGGGCATTGCTTTGCACTTGTTTTTGTTAGATCTTTCTGATTGTTATATAATCTCTCCCACAGGCCTTTATATAGGTCTCTGAATTTAATTTTTAAAGATTTATCTTGGACTTCTTGGATCCAAGTTTTCATAAAAGCCATGAGAAAATCTCCCTGTCGCTAATAATCATTTCTGAATCCTTTTTTCAGTTCTTTCCTAATGGACACGCCTTTGCCACCGGCTCGGATGATGCCACTTGCCGACTCTTTGACCTCCGTGCAGACCAAGAGTTGATGATGTATTCCCATGATAATATCATCTGTGGAATCACTTCTGTCGCCTTCTCTAAAAGCGGACGCCTCTTGCTAGCCGGTTATGACGACTTTAACTGCAATGTATGGGACACATTGAAAGGAGAACGTGCAGGTTGGTAAATGATTTTAGAATAGGATTTTCCTTCTCTGGGAACAAGTGGGTTGAATGAGGGCCCATTGAAGTCTTTCATATTCTTTTTTGTTCCCCTATGGCTTGCCTTTTTGCTGCTGGGTACTCAACAAAGTGTGAACTGAATTGTGCACATGGGGCTCTGACCTGGGTCTGGGACACCCGCTTGAGACAGTCCCTGCCTCTTCCTCAATCTGGGTTCGCCTTTCTCCCCATTCTTTTGTCTTCAGTCTTTATGGTCCTTCTGGGCTTCCTGAAAAGTCAGGCTGTCTCCTCCCTCCTCTCACCTGACCAATCACCACCTAGTAGCTTCCCACCCTCAGGGGGCCCCCTGCATTTGTTTTCCTCCCATTGACCAGTTAACCTTCTGGCTCCTGATCTCATCATTCAGTTGACACTGCTCTTGCCAGAATTGTCAGTGTTCTATTTCTTTCAGACCCAAGTTTAAATGTGACCTTAGACACACACCATATGACCCTAGTCAAGTCTGCCTCGGTTTCCTCGTCTAAAATGGGGCTAACAATAACACCTATCTCACTGAGTCGTTAGAAGGAATAAAGTAATATTTGTGAACTTAGCATTGTGCTTGGCACTAGGTGCTCAATAAATGTCTTTTTCCATTACATTCTATGACTTTTGGACTTCTCCTCGGTCTCCTCTGCTAGATTATCATTTAGATCACACTCATGGGTGCCCCACCTCTAGCACTCCATCTTAGGCTTTTTTTCCCTGTGTGATAGTATCAGCTCTCATAGGGTCAGTTATCTCTGGCCAGGGGATTCCAAGATCTCTGTACCCAGCCCTGGTCTCTCTGAGTTCTATAATCCCATGTCCCCAGTTGCCTGGTGGACATTTTAAACCACTTATCCTGTAGATATCTTAAATTCAACATGTCCAGAACTGATTTCATACCTTACCCCCAAACCTTCCCTTTTCCCCAACTTTGCAATTACATTTGGGGATACCATCTTCTCCCACTCAGTGCCTTGTGTCCCCTGTGTTGTCAGAGACACCATTCTAATCCAGGCTCTCACTGTAATAATCTTCCCTAGTTGCTTGCCTCAGCTTTCTCCTCATTCTACCCCATCTTGTCGTGTGCCAGTTTTCCTAAAGCTTGGTTCCTCCTTTGCCATTCAGAAAACTCCCCTGTCTGGCTCCTTCCATACTTGCCTTCCCTTCCCATACTCCACAACCTAGCTTTGCTGCTCTACTTTTCTGTTTCTTGGCCGCGGTGCTCCATCCCCCGACTCCCCAGAAGCACTCTCCTCTAGGACCTTCCCCTCCTGATTCCCTGCAGGTCTCAGCTTATCCTGCCTTCACAGGGTTTTTCTGGCCCTAGGGGTCTACTTGGGTGTCAGAGCATTGGCATGGACTTCCAGGGAGGGGAGAGTGCTGTCCTTCAGTGCTTGTGGGAAGCCATCCAGAGCCCCCCGACCCCACTCCTCTTTCAGGCCATAGGTACAAGAGGAAATGACTTTCAGAAGGACACAGAAGGGGGGAAGAGAGAAAGGAAGGGCCACGGTGGGAGAGCCCCAAGAGAGATGACTATGTTGGCAAAAGGATTGGGACGGGAGCTTTTGCTTGGGGGAGGTTTCCAATTTGAGGAGAATATAGAAATCTGTTGAGGGGTGGATGGAGGGACAGAATTTATTCATTCAATTCTTAATGAGGATTCAGACACTGTGCTAATTGCTGAGAATAAAAATACAAGCAAAAGCAGACCTTTCATTCTACTGGGGGAAAAGACATCACATAAAGCAGCTGAAACAGAACCAAGAGAAATGTCAGACGTGATGAATTACGTTGTTCAGGGGTTCTAATTAGTGTCCTGGAATAGAGGTTTTGTGGTATTTGCCAGGATACAGGAGGAGGGTCAGTAGCTATGGCATCCAAGAAAGACATGAAAGAGGGAAGGAAATCCTGAGCACCTTTGGTGAATGTGGTGCAGGATGCTCCCATCAGTGTTGGATCATTTATACCAGAGTGAAGAACTTTTTCTGCTTATAATTTTGTTTCAAAGGGCTCCTATGTTATTTTTAGGAAATGACATGTTATTCCTTGTAATACTTTTTTATGATGTGAATATTTTGAAATTCTCCCTATTTTGACATTTGTTTCGATTTTAAGCTTTATTACAAGTTCTAACTGTTTTTCTTTCCCTTCCTTATTCTTTTAGGTGTTCTTGCTGGCCATGATAACCGTGTCAGCTGTTTAGGTGTTACTGACGATGGCATGGCTGTAGCAACAGGATCTTGGGACAGTTTTCTTAGAATCTGGAATTAACTGGGTTGTAATATGATTTACATTCTCCGTTGAGATCTGGAGAGATCAATGCTGCAGCCTGTAGCTGTGAAATAACATTTCTACCTTGTATTTGCAGGTGAAGTTTTTTTTTTTTTTTTCTATTTACTATTTTACACACACACACACACACACACACACTCTCTCTCTCTCTCTCTTTTTCTCTTTCTCTCTGTTTCACACATACAGGCTTTCTGTAAACTAGAAGAAAATTAAGTGAATGGGGGAAAGGGGACCAGTGTATAAAATCATAGTGACAGGAAAGCAAATACAGACTCAAATTTTGTTTTGAGAAATTTGATTAGCTTGATCTGAGGAATTTCTGCTTGTGCTCAAAGTCTGCTAATTCTCTATTTCCTGGTATGGAACAGAATGCACACACTATTGCAGCCTCTCCTGTTAACATTTGTCTGTCTGGGGTTTTTTTGTTTAAGAACTACATTTATAGCTTTGCATCTTTCTGAATTGTCATTTTTGAGTTTTTGGTGGATGAATGAAATGTTCTTTTTGAAGAAGCTAGGGTCTTTGTGAAATTGCTCCAGGTGGGAAGTGATGTCATGTCTTTTGATGTGTGGTTGTTCCCATGTGTGGACACCACAGAATGACCTTTTTTTAATGTTGTAAAATGGGCCCCAGTTGATTCCATTCTATTACCTAGAGCCTTACGTCTTTAGCCACCTTCCTCTTAAACATTGAGGACATTTTTCACCTTGTGGTTTCTGGTGCATCCTTTAACACCAATGGACATTACTCTCCAGAATTAAGTGCCCACATTCATTTGGGACAGATGAACTGTGTAGAATCCTAGAATCTCTCTACACTTGCCAAATACCCATTTTCTTTTCTAAGACTACACAGAGAATTTTAGAATTGACTATATTCAAACAGTAAGTAGTAGACAAATGAACATTCTTTGCACATTTGTTCTTCAAGGCAAATTATAATACAATGATACTATGAGTGAACTTAGCCAATTGAATTTCATTACACATGAGTTTTTAAGATATTTGGAAATTTTTAGTTTGGATTTTTTTGTTGTTCTTTGCCTCAGAGATTAAGAAAGAGATGATGTTTTTCCTGTAAACCTGAGGATATTTCCTAGTATTTCACCTGAGTTATGCCTGTTTTATATATAATGTAGTAAGATAGCACTACATTTTGAATGAAGAGCATTATCTATGTCTGTAGGTCAGTAATCTTATTTAAAACCTTAAGTAAACCCTGTTTTTACAAATTTTATGACCTCAATTTAAAATTTAGCTTGGTGAAAATGGCCTGTGCCTTCACATTTTAGTAGATACCAGTGTTCTATTAAATTGAAACGTTACTTATTTTGTCTAAATATTCCCTCTAGTGCCAAGTGTACATTTCTTAATCTATTTTGCTAGTAAAATATCGTATCTGGAGACAGGGGAACCAGTCTTAAGGGTTTAAAGTATGCCCGTACAATTGCTAAATTTCCTTGCCAGTAAATTTATATTACTAGCATTGGATGTGCCACAAAAACTGGACTATAAGGACAGTAATCTTTCAGAAAAATGTGCTATCCATCTTGGATTACTAAAGTAATGTCATTTAATTGGTGATATTGAATGTGGAGAAATACTCTATGGAGTCATTTTTGTACACCTAAGGGTCCAAGATTCCATAAACGTGTTAAGAGACCACAGATTATTGCTGAGACCAGTATAAAATTCTGATCACTTGTCACTCTTGATGTCAGCACTTCCAAACTGTGCCTGTGAGTCTTTCTTGTTTACAGATACTTAAAACGTGCCAACCACAGTGAATTCAGTATCAGTTCTATATCAATCATATGCTAGAAAGAGAAAACACTTAGGGTCAATTAGGGAACTATAGGACCAAAATTATTCTATACTACATTTTCATTTTTCTGTGTGATGACTTATGATTGGTGTGCTGTACTAATTATGTAATATTTATGTATCTTCATAAAAGCTCTTTGAGGTCAGGCAGAATACAGATTTTAAAGGTGCATATGGTAAACTCTGGAAAAAAAAATTGTCATTTGGTTCAGCATCATAAAAAAACAGCTAAAAGGCATTTCTTTTGACAAGGGAAAATGTCCTTACAAATAAATGAGAAGTGCTCTCCAGCAGTTTCAAGCTTCAAGACAGTAGCCATAATTGTCACTTGGATAAACTTGGATAAACCACAAGTGTTATAAAGTCATGAGCAGATTTTTTTGTGTGTGTTTAAAATGAACACATTTAAACAATGAGTAGACCTGTTTAAAATTACTGGACAAGTTTACACATATAATCAATGTCAAAAAGTCATCTTTGTGCTGTGTCGAGTGACCGCCAGTTGTGTCTGAGGCTGTGTTTCAGTAAATCTAAAATAGGTATCCTGACAGTTCCCTTGTTTTTAAAAATTGAATGGCATAACTTGCCAGTTGCTAAATTTATCTGCAGATTGGGAGTCCACACCACTTCTTTTTGTGATTGTTTGTATTCCTAAAATCATCCAGAAGGTACATACATGGAAAATCTGTTGCACATGTCTGAATTTGTCAAAATCAAAACAGTGCCATTCAAACCCCACTTACATTTTGTATCCAAAATATTAGCAATTTCTGATGCCTGTTTCCTTAATCCTAAAATCTTATTGTACCCTATCAGTGATTGACATTTGAGCATAATGCACTTTATAATACTTCTGGCATAATGAGGTTCCTACAAATCTTCTTAAATTAGTTGCCTTTGCTTGTTCATCTCCGAGATTTCACTGGAGCTGCTTAGCCAAGGGCTCAGGTGACCTGGCCTAGTTTGTGTCACATGAAGATAAATTTGCCTGCATTCACAACTGTTGGGTTATGACGAGCAGCCTGTGACATCTGCCACCTCCATCCATGATGACAGGAGGAATTTAAGATGGTATCTCTCTCATAATTGGTAGTCATGGAATATGGGGCCACAGTAATACAAAATAAACTTGATCTTTGTTTCTTTGTTCCCTTGAGAAAAGGAACTCTTTCTGCTTTGGCCTCATAGTTTCAAGGAGAAACTTCAACTCAAGTTTCAAACATTCTGTGCATTCAGAATTCATTTTTACGTGAATTGCAAAGAAATGGATGGAGTCACCCCCCAAATGGGACTAAATAGTGATGCTGGAAGCCTGGTTCTAGTGACTAAAGAGTTTCTTTCTAGAATTTTCCCAGCAGATGTTGTAGAGGACCGAATATAAGCGTGATTGGTACAAGAGTAATGTCTTCGACCTGATATTTCAAACATCCCATTAAGAGCCTTCTGTCAGCTTGGATTAGCGCTGCTGAATGAACTTAGCAGATCCTACAATACATCGTAACCTTTGAAGTTCAATAAATGTGCCACTTGTCCCATTGTGATATCACATTTTATGTTGATGAGAGCATGAAAAACATTCCATTCTTTTTCTCCCTTTGTTCAAAAGACAGTCAATGCCACTAGATTTTAGTGCTCTACTTTAAAATACTGGTTAGAATAGGTATGAATTAGTGAAAACCATTGCTTTCTCTGCTGTGTTCTAAAGCAGAATGACTGGTTTTAAGATCGCATTTCATGTATAAATTAAGCAAGCATGGGCTGGTGGTGCACCTTGTATTCAGTAATCTGGCATGCATGCTGGTACAATTTCTTCCTACTCTTTGGAGACACCACAGGCCTTTTTATCCAGTTGCTGGTTATGTAAAATCCATGCAGAATGTTAATGCAGTGTTGTAATGGTAAAAATGTGTCAAGTGTTACTAATTAATTGCTATAACTGATAACAGATTTAAATGTGCCTGACAAAATCTTGTGCCACACACAGTATGTTAGGTTTTTGACTAATATGGACTTCAGTGGAATAGTCTTTAGATATTTCCAGCCTTTGTTTTTACTTACACAATGGTGCTCTATTCCGTGTTTTTTCTCCTTTCAAAGAGGCATTCAAACACTTGTATTACATATATTACATCCAAAGGAGTCCAAATGTAATTGGTTTTTAAAAACTTTTTTTTTGTTTTGCAGTCACTGTATAATGGTCAAATTTCCAATATATTTCTTCTCATCTTAGAATATTTGTTTTACACACTCTGTGCTGACTTGGACTAGATTAAGTCAGTAAATATTACAAAAGATGAATTGATTCCACACTGCCTTTGGAGTGTGTCTGTATCCAGATAAAGTCTTAACAGCTTTAATTTAAGCTAATAAAAACCAGGGACTTGTGCCGTGCATTCTCCAATAGTGCTTTTGCATCAATGACTTCCCTGTGAAAATGGTCACTTGCTATGAACTTCCGTTTATAGCTTTTTCCAATGGATTTGATCTTTGTATTTGTACAGTGGCTCAGTGAAACATGTTGCCATGAGTTGATATTGTAACCAATAAACAAGTGCTTTTAACCAGATTCTTTGTAACAGAAGTGTTCTTTCCTCCCACGGCTTCCTAGATAGCAAACCAATAGTAGAGAATTGTCCTGCTCCATAGGATTGAGATATTCTGCTTTTCTCAAGTGTACACTTTAGAGGCTGTTGCCTCTATACAACACGGGCAGTGTCAGGAGCTAACATTTCCCAACAGGGAATTAAGTGGAATAAGGATTTTGGCTTTGTGGCTTTAGACCACCAGAATTCCAGGGTAGTTTAAACACCCATATTCCTTCCAGGAAAAAAAAAAAAATTAGTGAAGGTTTTCAGGAGGCCCTTTTGTGTTTAGTTACTTTATCCATCCCCAATTACTGGGATGATTTAGACTTGTTTTAAGAATATTCTACCATCACGTCCTAAATTAGCTCCAGTCAAAATGAAATAGAAATAAAAGAAAAATAGAAATACCTAAAAGAAAATAGAAATACCAGGATCAATAAATATCAGTAAGGATTCCTGTTCAGGGAAGCTATACAGTTTTTCTTAGTTTATGGATTTCAGATCTCTAGGAAGTGATATGTAAGGAAGTCTCTCAAAAATGGTTTGCATCTTCAACAGCCAAGAGTAGTTCAGGGTTTGTTTTTTTTTTTTCTGATTTCTGTACCCAGTGAATAATGAAGGCTGATTTGCCAAGTCTTCCTAGATTTCTTTCTTCATTATTTCCTTCAAAATATCTTTTTTGTCATTTCCAAATTAGTAGCTCTATTTCCCTGAAGGCTCACATGTAACATATGTTCAGTTAATTACTACTCAGTAAGTCTTGACTGCCAGAGAGGTTAGTTGGCTCTGCCATATGCCAGAGTCCTTGCCAAGATCGCCATGGGGAAAGCAAAACCATAACAAGAGGACAAGGTGAACGCAGTCTCTTCAAGATAGAAGCTATTCCCAAGAAGATTGTACCTCTTACAAATTTGGTGCCATTATAAATGTTTTCTAGATTCAGGCAAATGATGGGTATAGCTTTTATTTTTCCCTTGGAAGTCTGAACAGCTATAAAATAGCTATAAAAAAGTTGAGGATTATACAAAGTTTATAAATGATCTTGCAAACATACATAGAAAATAAACAAATATCTTGCAAAAATCTGAACCATAGTAGTACTAAAATCACAATTTCTGTGTTGTCATAGGCTTTAGGTTGGCTTTTTTTGGGCAGGGGGAGGGGGGAAGAGGGAGAAAAGGTTGGTTTTGGTTTCTTAAGCCATCTTTTTCTATTTCCAACATGCATACAACAGAGGTCCAAACAATCAGGTGGCAATTCTTTATTTCAAAGTACTGAAGGAAACTAATGGCCGCTATACTAACCAAACAAGTGGCAACCAAGCCACTGCACTGTCCACATGCATATAGGAGAGTCGGCTCATACTTGGGGCCAACCTGTGGCACAAGATGAGTCTGAAGTATAATCCAAGACTTGTTGCCACTTTTCCCATTCTTCAGTTGGGCCCTGTTAAAGAGTTATCAGCAGTCTGTATAATTTAATAACTTTCCATTCAATTCTGGACCTGAATTTTTATTCTGTTAAACATTTAATTTGCATAAAAATATATAAATAATTTGAAAGACTTTTAATGGCCAAAAAACAATGCTATTTATTTTTTTAAAAATACAGGCACACCTGCTTGGAAAAGGTTGAATAATAAATAGCATTCAGAGCCTTAAAGGCACAAAAAGGGAAGCAGAGAATGAATAAACCCCCCTCCCCCAAAAAAAAATCCCTATTTACAGTAAAATGTTTTCAACAGAAAACTGCTCAGGCAGCCCAGGGAAAGAGCTCAGCTCTGGTACCTAAAATAAGGGAGTGGGATCTTCTGTTCTTGCCCCAGTAAAATGTCAAACCTAACCAGTAATCTCCCCGAGGGCAACAGAATTTTTCTTCATTCCTATATTAACTATGAACTCCATTGTGGATGATTCACCATCTACTCAAGCACATGAAAGCCTTGGTAAGATGAATTCAAACCACTTCAACTTCTGTCCAAACTACCAAATTCACATGGGGTCAAATTAAAGGGCATTGGGCAATCCTCCTTAAACACCGTTCCACATGAAATCCAAGTCTATACAGGCAAGCACTCCTTATGTCTGTACATCGAAGTACTCCTATATAGATCCCTGACACACTGAATTCTAACTGCTCTATATGGCTCTGTTATTTTTATCAATCTGACACTTCTGACCATTTCAGGAGTTTTGTGGATGGTGTTCCTTTACCAAGGAGAGACAAATTATCCACAAAACCTGTTCTAAGTGAATGACAATTTGAAGACAAGACTTGTGTGATTAGGTGGTTGTAACAGGCAACAGTGAAAAACTTATTAATGCGTTATAAGCTTATATGCCCAGTGACAAAACATTCTTATTTGCATAAATAACACTTTAAGAAATCCTCTCTTCTTGGCTAATAAATGGATATTTAAAAAAAATAAAAGACTGGTTACTCTCAGTGAAAGAAGAAAGTAGAAAATTATTCTGGGGGTAGGGAGGGGAAATGGGACTGAAGTAGCCTTTCTAATTCCTGGATGCCAGGAAGCAGGGTTTTTCAGAGCCAAACAACCCTATAGAGGAGCTCAAGAGCCCATTCCCCAGCCATAGGTCTCACAGTTAATTGTGCTTCCCTTCACAAATTCATTATTTTAAATCAGCAAAAGATTTGCTTTGCCCCCCACTCCCACCCCTCATTACAACTAAGCACACAAATATACCACGGAACCATTGTTAAGAAACGCAAACACCTTGAGATAGCTCACTTGCAGAATCTAAACCCAGATTTGCAATTTTCAACAAGCACAGTCAATATAATTCATATTTAGAGTAATTTTTCCTCTGGTGCCACCAGAACCATCTGCTGAGATTCTTCTATTTGCTCGGGTGGAGAAACTGCTTCGTAAAATTCTCCAGGTCGTTTTCAAGTCGAATTGCTTTATTTCTGTTTTTTAAACAAAAGGTTACCAAAAATTAGCACATGGATTCCTCCAATAATCTAGGGAAAAAAATTCTGCTACTACTAGAGTTCTTGCCACTTAGAAGAGATTCAACAATTATTAGCAAACCCTTTCGGAACATTTAAGTCTACCACTATCATATATGTAACTGCTGCTCTGCAGGTAGCTAAAATATAAAGTCTTCATCAACTTGGGGGACAATTAGCAAAATGCTTTTCTGGCTACTTAATCCCCGCCATCAGAATGAAATATGGCAAGTTGCATACAAGGCTACAAATGACAGTTTAATTCATTGTGCAACCAATAAACGATTCTAATTGTGGCATTTCTCCAATGGTTTCAAAGCGATAACTATGTTTTGCATTCAATTAACTGGTTTACCCTTCACTACCATACAAAATCCAAGTTTGTTTCTGCCTATCTAGAAGAATCATTTGTGTAAGTAAACATATTAAAACGCAGTGTCCATACAATCTCAATCAGAAAATGAGCACACAACCATAACAATTTATCCTTATAAACAAAATAGTTTATCTTACTCCCATTCAGATAATAGCACAAAAAACTAAATATTGTACCAATTAGCTAATAAATGTCAGCATAACCATCCTACTAAAACAACTCCCTTCTCTGTTAAAAGCAACTGGAATAAAAAAGTATTGCATTGTTATGAAATACTTTTTCCTATGACTCATACCTTAAAAGTTTTGAATTGTTTTGTATTTTCTCCAACTGGTCTATTTCTTTGGACAGTCTAGAAATTTCATCTTCCAACTGTTTCTGGGTAACATCAACTTGCTGACACAGACGAGCAAAAGTCGTAGCCATTTCCCTTTTCAAGGAAGAAAGATTAGGAAGAAAACTAATTTAGATCAGCCTGCTTTATTCACAGTGTAGCAACAAGTTGAGATTTAAAGTTTAAAGATGTAAAGTAAAAAATAAAGTTATTTACATTAAAGACTGTCAATTGTGGGAAAAATATGAAAAGAAAACCACACAACTAAAAAATGAGTCAGACCTTGAGTCCCCCAGCCAAACATAGCCCTCTTGACTTAGTTTTACTTTGCTTGCAAATACCAAGGCCATTGAAGCAATATTGGTTTTTTTTTTTCTTTTTTCTTTTTTTTTTTTTTTAAATTTTTATTTTATTTGCATAACATATGTGTGGGTAATTCTTCAACAATAACCCTTACATAGCTTTCCGTTACAAATTTTTCCCCCCAACTCCCCACCCCTCCCCTAGATGGCAGGATATCCACTACATGTTAATTATGTTAAAATGCAAAAATGCAATATTGGTTTTTAACCAATATTCTTAAATGCCACAAGATGGAGCAGCACTCCTCTATCAAAGGAGACAAGTTTAAAACCAAATCCAACTTGCTCTTTTCTAGGGGCAAAGAATTGGAAATGCCCATCAATTGGGGAATGGCTGAACAAAATGTGATGTGATTATGATGGATTACCATTAAAATAAGTAGGAAGCTCTCAGAAAAACCTGGAAAGAGCTGATGCAAGTGAAATGTACTGCATACTGCATACAAAATAAAAGCAGTATTATAAGATGATCAGCAGTGTGAATGGCTTAGCTATTCTTGGCAACACAATGATCGAAGATAACTCTGAAGGATTTATGATGAAAAATGCTATCCATTCCAAGAGAAAGAAATGAATACAGATTGAAACATACTTTTAAATTATTTTTCTTGAGTGTTTTTCTGGTTGGGAGGGGAAAGGGAAGAATCTATGTTTTTTTGTTTGTTTTTTAACAATGTTTATTATGGAAATGTTTTGCATGACTACACAGCCTATATTGAATGGAACTCAAAAATTCTAAAATGAATGTTAAAGTTGTTTTTACATGAAACTAGATAAATATAAAATACTAAATTAAAAAATATATACTCCTTAATATATTTTTAAAAAAACTAAACGCAACTTTGCAGAACAACTTGGATTGTTCACGACAAACACAAAGAATAGAATCCTGGATAAGATTCTATCCTAGAGCAAAGAGCATTCACTGACCCTGAGTCAAGTGGGATCCTATGCCTCTGTTCAGATGTTTACTGGCTCTTTGGGGAAGGAAATACAGGGGATTCTTACATCGGAGCCTTACACATAAAATGGAGGTGACAATGAATGTATAATAATTAGTCTAAAAGGTTTTGGGGACCTTAACGTATCACTTTAATTTGAGTTACTTCTCCCTCATTCTCACTCAAAAGCCATTCTTGTTAAGATCAGCTTTTTGACTTGGCAAATTTTGGCCAAGAGACAACTTGGTCTACCCACCAGCCCTGGTCCCAAGGGGGTGCTCAGTTAAATTCTGATGCCCAGAGATAAGCAGCTCACATTCCTGGCTTGCAGGTCTTAAAATGATTTCTGTTTCCCCCACCAGCACTGTCTGCTGATGACTTTGTTACCACCTTTCAGAGAAAAGGGCCACTCTATCACACTGATGCCCTCTAGTTTAGTTTCTTTTTTCTTTCTTTTTTTTTTCCCCTGAGGCAATTGAGATTGAGTGACTTGCCTAGGATCACACAGCTAGAAAATGTGTCTGAGACCAGATTTGAACTAAATCTGGTTTCTAGTTTAGTTTCATGAAACTTATTCATTAATTTGCCAAGTCAGAAGTGACATTTTAGTATTTTCTATTTCCCCAGAGAAGAAAAGGAAGCTGTGAGCTAATTCTCTTTTCACTGCAACAATCAAGTATGAGCAGTCAATGCTGTGCCTCAGCAAAGTTCTGGCAACTCTGGTTACATAACAGCTAGACTGCCTGTAAATATCTACCTAATTATCCTCCTCTCCCCCACACCTAGAGGCCCTGAGCCAGGAGATGTTTCCTGAATCCACTCCTACATACAATTAATCCACATTGAGTAAACCCCTACTGTGTAAGCAGACATGATGCTAAGTGCTGGGAATACAAAAAGAGACAAAAGACAGTTCCTGTCCTCAAGGAGCTTATAATCCAACGCAGAGACTGGTTGCCCAAGTCCAATTTTTAGATAGTATGGACAAGTAATACCCCTCCATCAGCATTAAAATGTGAAGACAGGAGATACGGCCCACGGTTAACAAATATTTCTTCTCTACCAGTGAACAATGCTGCAGAAACCTGTTTCTGTCATCAAGAAGAGAATAAAGTTTTCACGTAGGAATTGTTTAGGTTCAGATCTAAGCCTTGCTAAGAACAGAGAGCGCTGTTTCAAAGTTCAGGCCCTGGATTCAAATTTTGGTTCTGTCTGCCCTCAGTGACCTTGGACATTACACTCAACTTGAGTCACAGTTTGCTCATTTGTGAAATGCAGAGACAGAATGGAGCAGGTTTCTGTGGGGTCCAGATCCTGTCATTTATTATTAGAAGACACATTTTGAGACTTACTGCTGCACTTGATGGCTACAATTAGCACTTGTGAAGCTAACAATCATCTGCAGTTTTTCAGTTGCATAGTTTACAAACTGCTGCTTGAAGGCTTTCTCCTTTGCTCGAGTGGTCCAAGTCAGCCGTTCATAAAGATACAAAGCTCCATACATAGTTAGGGAAACTGTTATAAGTTTCCAGCCCACTGTTTTCCAGATCTGCAAGGAAAATAATTATTCATTATTGTCAAACAAACAATAGAAATGGAGGGGCTACATGCAACCTATTTATTTCAAATTCCACCAAGGTTTTTTTGTTGTTGTTTTGTTTTGTTTTAGTTAATTTAAAAAAACAAACTAGAGAATCCATGTCACTTTCCTCAGTGCATAAAGGACCAACTTGTCATCTACATTACACTCAACCTGTCAGCTAACTGCTAAATCAGAGGGTTTCCACTGGTTCCCTTCCTCCTCCTTAAGTTACCTATTACTAATTCTGGAATCACTGGGAAATTATATAGCAGCAAAGAGAATAGACTTTTTCCATAAATTTGAGAATATATGATTACTAAATTAAAGAAACAAAAGCTTCCTTGAAGTCAAGTCCCCTGCTGCTGTTTTTTGAGATATTACTCTAACATTGAATATCTCAGGAAACAACTAAGATAACAGACATCACTTTGATGGGTGCTCCAGGCATGGCATCCCAAGAGTCAGAGATAGTCAAGAATGAAATTCTGAAGAGACAAAAGAAAAATGGCATTTGTGTGAAGAAATCAATGTGAATACACAGGAAACTCTTCAAACAAATAAAATTTGCAAAACACATAAAGGAGGTGGGAGGGAGACCCGGGCAACAGAGTACCTCAGTAAAGAATACTAAAGCATGGAATGAGCCTAGGGTGGAGTGAAAAGCTCAAGATAATAATAAACATTAAGGGAAAAGAGAAGGTCCCATGGCACAGTTCTGGTTTCGTTTTTGCTACTAAGGAAAATGACTGTTGTAATAGCTAATATTTATAGAAGGTGGTGCTATTAAGATTCTCATTTTACATCTGAGGAAGCTAAAAAGGCAAAAAGATTTAATTATTTGTCCACTGTCACTGTCACACAGCCAGTTAGTGTCTGAACAGAACTAAAATGACTTAAGAGGTAGAGAATATCAAGAGGACTAAGAGCACTTAGTTGCCCTTGTTAAATTCAAGTCACTGTCAAGAAAACAGAAACATTAAGGGATTACTAATGAAACTATGAAGTGACCCAGCAATATCACCACCTATACACCAAAGAGATTAAGAGAGAAAGAACCCATGTAGACAGATTGCTTACAGCATTATCTTTTTGCACTAGCAAAGAATGGGAAACTACAAGGGAACCCATCACCTAGGGAATGGCTGAGTAGATGATGATATATTGATTGATGAATGTAAAGAAACTCTTAACCAGTACAATAATCAATCATGATTTCAGAGGACCAACGAGAAGTGAGTGACCTTTTTAAGAACAGAGAGAGGATGGATCCAGGGTGGTAGAATAAGAATAAACTTTTTTTCTTATTATGGCCAATTAATATGGAAATCTGTTTTGCTGTTACGCTATGCATATTTTACAGAAGGGAGAAAGCTGGTAAGACAAAAAGAAAACTGCTTTTAATTGAAAAAAAATTTTAATTTAGTCCCTTCATTTATATGAACAACACCCTCAGTTTCTGAAAGAACTTTTGTTTTATCATTATTTTATATCATCGGGGATGTTTTTAAGATCATTTCAGAGAAGTAACACAAAACTAGATAAGTACAAATGGCCCACTTATAAACAGATTATGGCTTTGGAAGCTCTTGAATGCAACATCCTCTTTTTTACAAATGAGGAAACTGAGATTAAGTGACTTGCCCATGGACATACAGCTCCTAAATGTCTAAGCCAAGTCTTCCTGACACTATGTCCAGGACCACACAACTAGCTTCCAGGTCAGTGACAACACCTTCAATTCCTGAGAATCACTAATGAGATGATTGGCAAACATCTAAAAGGAGAAACAAAATAGAAGAAGGCAGCATGACTTCAACCGGTCATGCCAGATTAAACTCATTCCTTTTTCTGACAGGACAATTAAAGGAGTAGATAAGAATGCTGAGCATACAAGCTTTTACTATATTTTAGCAAAGCTTATGGTAACTCAAACAATTTATTTTTTAAATATAGGGTTTGCAAAGTGTTTTTTATCTATCTTATCTCCTTTGATCCACTTAAGTATGAGCAGTCACAATTATTGTACTATTTTACAGGAGAATATTGAGGCCAAAAATTAAATGATTTCCTCAGAGCCTCACAAGTAATGTGGCAGGATGGGAAACAAACTCTTTCTCTCAGTTCTGCACTATCTTCCCCCCCCCCCCATTCATTTTTTAATTTCTAGTTCCTTATTCTCTACTCCCTCTAGCCCTTTTCCCACTACTCACTGAGAAGGCAAGAAATATAATACTAATTCTCCATAAAAACTTATGGTAAAACATATTTCCATCCTAGCCATATTGCAAGAAAAATAAAGTAGAAAATATACTCTTCATTCTACACCAGGTCTCTTTTTTGGAGGTTGTGGATCACTACTGATCTATTAAATTATACAATTCTTAGAGAGAACATGGAGAGATACAGATTGAGAATTGACTAGATGACTAGTCTCAAAGGACATCTGTTAACTGTTCAATTAGGTCTCCAGTGGAGTACCTCAGAGATCCAAGCTTAGCCCTGGAATATTTAATAACATTTTTATCAATGAATTTGACAAAGACATAGAAGGCACGCTCATCAAATCTGCAAAAGTCATGAAGCCCACAGGGAACGTGAACACTCTTATGGCAACATCATATTCCAAAAGTATCTTGTTACACTAAGGAGGTGAATCTAAGATGGAAATCAATAGAGATAAATACTTGGATATAAAAATAAATAAACTTTACCAATTTAAGATGGGCAAGGCATGGGTAGGCAGCATTTTGTTCTGAAAAAGATTAGGGGTAGGGAAGAAAGAAGATGGGGCTAATTGTTTCCAAGTTCAACAAGTCAGTAGTGTGATATGGCAATTCAATAATACAGAAGACGAAGATGTAAGGGAAGGAATAAGGAATTGGGAGCCCCAGTGGCCTCTGCCATTTTCAGAACCCACCTCAAGTATTAGTTTCAGTTTAAGTTTTAAGGAACTTAAGAAAAGTCAGTCAATAAGCTGAAGAATGTTTAAGGAGGGACATCAGAATGGTAAAAAATCTAGATTCCATGTTATAAAAGAGATCAGTTAAAAGAAATGAAAATTCTTGGGAAGAATGGAGGATTGTGGGGGGGAAGGGAAACGGAAAGTAACAGATGTTCAGAAAGGTTGAAGAGCCATCACAGAGAAGGGATGAGGTCTGTCCTGCTTGGTCCTACTGAGCAGAAGTGACCAAGAAAAGCTTCCTCAAGACAAAAGCCTCCCCAGGAGGAAGGGGCTGCCTCCCCGTGGACTCCCTACTTCATGGAGGTTTTCCTCCAAGCCAAGCCTGGAAGAATATTTGTTAGATATGTCAGAGCTGAAGATTCTTTTTCCTTTCATGTATAGGTGGAATTTTGGCCACTGAAGTCCTTCCTAACTTTGTTAAATTCAAAAGTAAATTCATTTTCTTTATCTCAAAATCTGACAGGGTAAAAGTGTCCAAGAACTACAATTTTGGGGGGCTTCAACATCAACACACTTGGGGAATCTGGAGCTAAAAAAACCAAAATTATCCAAATCATTTTATTTTAAAAGCTCACTGAAGCAAAATGTTCAAAAAGTTTCATTTCATATTCATACTTTTCATATTATGAACTAATTACTAACATATAACTACTTTTAAAACAAGTTCTTTAATACTGAAGACTATCTGATCCATTTTTCATAAGATATTTCCATCTGTGATAAGACTTATAGAATGTTATCACAATTGCATGTTTTAACCTATAAACGTCCAAATGTTATTGCTGGGCCTAGAATTAAGGGTACCCCTATTCCTGACACTCCTATCACAATGTTAGCTATAGTTAAAAGACACAATACTGTTACTTGCCACTCCTCCAACGACAATGATTCCCATAGAAGTCCTTGACGTTAAAGAAGCTAAGCCTGTTATTAAGGTAACCATCACTTCTTCCTGAGAGGCCAGATCTGGGGTTGCAGAGTTAGGAGGAGCAGAGGGAGTAGAAGCAATAGATCGAGGCACCTGGCAAACATGGAAGAGCAAAAAGAACAAAATGGTTACAGTGTTTACAAAATGGCACTCTTCTAATTCTCTCAAAGCAGATAAGAGAACCCATCTTTATCTCGGAGCCCTGTAGTTCTTGAAAAGTTGTTCCATTTCAGAAGGGAAAAAACGGTCCAACTTCCTGAGTAGATCAAGAAGTACTTTTGGAGAAAAGAAAAGGAAGCACTAATAACAGTGCAGGAAGGAAAGGTCCTCTCCCCCCCCTCCCCCCCCACTGAACTTGAGAAATGAGATGGATCTTATATGCTGGAACAGGCAGCAGATGACAGACTCACCGTTCCCATGTCAATAATGAATAATTTGGAAAGGAATCATCCTGCATTTAGGGTTCATTAAAGTGTTTGAGAGTGGAGAGTTCCAAGGGCAGCCTCCCTCCTAAGGGCTCTTCCCTCTAAATGGACTTTAGTTACAATTCCTGCAGATATGGAAAAGTTGCCTTATTGCATGGAAAGAAAGCCTGGCAGCAAGTGAATCAGGAGTAGGAAGGAATTGGATCCCAGGAGACACCACTGGCATGGTGGTGTGAGGTATCAATGGCTGCCTTTCATACTGTGGCCTTGCTAAGTGCTGCTTCTCTGTGAAAGTATGTGTCCAAAGAGGGCCATTCCTTCAGCACTGTGCCAGAAAGACACAAGGTCCTCAAAAATTTAAGCAAATAAACTCCAAGGGCCAATGAGGAGGTCAGTGCCCACAATCACAACTATCCCCTTCTGCAAGTCTAGGCCCCATTCTCCCCTTAAATGTGTGCCAGAAATTAAAATTCAGACATTAAAATCCTTAGAGACATAGAAACATCATCAAAGCTTAAGGAGGATTGAAGCCTCAGATTTCCAACTGTGCTAGAAAGAAGGTCTGGGGCCTATTTTCTCTTAAAGATGGTTGACTACTAGACCCTGACAATCAAATTAAGTAGCCAAATTGAAGGCAACAGATCCATATGCTAAAGATTATGACAAATCAGAGTTTTAGTTTCTAGCAGAATTTTAACAAGTTTTATCTTACCTGAAAGATGGGCTCTGATAATCCTAAGAGTACCCTCTGGGCATTCGTAGGCCCCAAGAACCGGCTAACCAGGGATGACCAACCCAAGGAAAAACGAAATACAATATCTTCTTGAAAGTCAGAACACAACTTGTGACAATTCAGATCATAGCTGAGATCAAATTTCTTACAAGGGATTAATACATGGAGCTTATTTTGTATGCCAGCAGGAAGCAATGGCTTCAAATTTTCTAGAAAGCAAAAAAAACAAAACAAAACAAAACAAAAAACACAAACAAACCACTTCTTTCAAGTATGAGCAGGTTTTGTGAGTATTTAAAAAGAAATGTCTAAAACACAGTAAAAGTATATTTGTTTTACCTCTTAAATAGTAAAAAACTTCTTAATACTATGTGAGAAAGCAGAAAAACTATTAAAATGTATAAGTTTTTAGAAACTAAGAAAGTTCATAGTTGGCAACAGAACATCCAGATTTAACATAATACTCAAGGGCAAACACAAACTTTTTAGCAAATGGCAAAATAAACACTACAAAATTTAAAATAAAAATATCCATCTCAGAACACCTAAGGTATTACCAATCATTTCCTGCTGCGATTGGTGCATTGAGGCATTGACTTCAGTGGAACAGCGATCAGCCAAATTTCTTCCCATACCATCTTCTATGTGCTTGTTGAGTTCCTGTTTTTAAATTTATATATTATTATTTTTTATAACCAGTTAAATCCGATGTCTGTTATAAACTTTTTTTTGTAATATAAATCCCTAAATACTGTAAAAGACAAACTAACAAATCTTTTTACTTAAATTAAAAATTGTTCCAAGTTGCTCACATAGTTTTGTAACTCAATCTTATTTTACTCACTCTCTCTCTCTCTCTCTCTCTCTCTCTCTCTCTCTCTCTCTCTCACACACACACACACACACACACACACACACACACACACATATTCTGCTGCTTTTAATCACTTGCTGCCAAGCTATCATTTGACTACCATGTTTCTAAAGGGGTGAAGCTTCTCCTTGCTTTAACTTCAATTAAATTAAGCAAACATTTATTCTGCACCCATGTACAGGACAGTGAATTCAACTGGATATGCTGACAATCCTAAAGTTGCAAATATATTAAAAAGAATAAAATCCTGGATAATATTTAGGCCAAGTTAGATACTGTATGGAAGAGCAGGCTCAACAAACTCCATTCTATTGATCAGGGCAATGACAAATACAATTCTAAGTCTGGTGGGTAGATTTTTTTTTATGTCGTAGAGCAAGTAGCTCATACACTTGATATATAGAAATAAAGACTAATGTGTCCAGAGGGCTGTAAATCCATTTGTATCCTTTGACCTAAGAACACCACTACATGGTGTTAAATCCCAAAAGAGATTCAGAAAAAACAAAAAAAGGAAAATGACCTGTATTACCAAAAATACCCATAGCAGCTCTCTTCTCAGGGCAAAAAGAAAAAAAGAAAAAAAATGGAGGGAATGCCCATCAATTGGGGAATGGCTCAATAAACTATGGTATGGTATAGTGAGAGATTATTATTGTCCTCTGGGAAATGATGAGGACTCTCAAAAAAATAAATAAATAAATGTGAAGCCTTCCATGAACAAAGTGAAATATATCATATACAAAGTAATAGCAATGCTCCGGGATGACTAGCTACAAATGACTTTGCTATTCTCGGTATTATCATCCACAACTACTCTGAAAAACATAATGAAAATCCTCTCCATACCTAGAGAAGGAGCTGACTGAGTCTGAATATAGATAAAAGCATTTTCTATTTCTCTATCTCTCTTTCTTCTTAACTTGACATTCATTAGTATGGGAGATCTATATTTTCTTTCACAACTTGACTTTCATGTTAAAGTTTTGCATAACTTCACATGTGGTTTCTTAGTTGTGAGTGAGAATAAGGGAGAAAATCTAGAACTCAAAAATTTTAATGTAAAAAAAATTGTTCTGAATGTAAATGGGGAAAATTATTAAATAATTTAATAAATTAATAATAATAAAAAATGTGATATGATTTATCCCTCATTCCTTTTTGATTAAATGTTTGCCTTTCAAGAAAAAAAAAGCCAATAAAGGATATGTGGAGGCTAAAATGTGATAACTCCTTACAGCAAAGATTATATCCAAATTATATAAAATAACAAAGAAACACCACTCTGAAGAACTGTGGCCATTAAACTTACAGTTTTATACACTTTGAGCACACTTGGAGAAGGATGGAAGTCAGAGCAAAACTCATCAACCAAAAGAGAAAGACGACAAATTTCATCTGTCATAGCACATGAAACCTGAAAGCAACAGAATGAGTCATTCAACTCAGGAACATTCAGATATACCACATTACCAAGACAAGAGCCACAAAAATATTCTTAAATATACCTTGTTCTCTACCTCTGCAGTCACCTCTTTGATTTTTTTCTTAACATCTTGTGTTAAAAGGTTCATCTGATTTCTAATAAAATCCAATCTGTCAGTCTGGTCCTCCCTCTCCTCCAAGGAATAAATCCTAAGGAAGCATTAAGGGACAATACAAATTTAAGGGAAGCATACAAAGGAACAAAAGCAGCTAAGCCAGCCTAAATCTGCTCACAAAAATATACATCTAATGGTTTAAGGCATTAAAACAAAAACCCTAAACAGGTGACAATTTATGGTAGGAATAAATTAGATTATGTGGTTAAAAAAGTGAAGGATTAAAATAAACTTAACTCAGTTATTACTACTACTAAAATGCTAAGCTCCATGGATGCTGGGGTCACCCTCCTTTCTGATGTTCTGCAATGCTAGGAACCAAGGAGGTACTCCAATATTGGGTAAATCAGCAGGATTTCTAGCATAAATCATTATCTTGTTTTCAAAGAAGTGTTTGGAAATCCACAAAGGGATTTCCTAATTTATTGATTGAGGCCAAATGA
Organism: Myrmecobius fasciatus; assembly: GCA_023553655.1. NCBI lineage: Eukaryota > Metazoa > Chordata > Mammalia > Dasyuromorphia > Myrmecobiidae > Myrmecobius > Myrmecobius fasciatus. The sequence continues at coordinate 469,088 of JAJPUD010000895.1, forward strand.
TAATTCTTATTCTTAAATTGTTAGAACAGAGCTCAAATTTCTTTAGTTTAATAATTACATGCCACTAAAAAAATAGCTTGAGAAAAATCAAAGAGTTCAGACCCAAGAAAATGATCTCTTTCCCTATGGAGGGGGATCCACTCCTAAGAAATTCTGATTATCCTATTACCAGGTCTGATTCCTTTCATGTCTTTCTCTCATATCCTGCTAACCTGGCTTGTATTCTGGCTATTGAAAATATATTTTCAGCCTTAATTTTAAAAAATCAGCAATCTCAATGACAATTGATTTTGTGTGCCCAAAACAAATGTATGTCAACATTATCCAGAAAAGGGCACAAGGAGATACTTAGTAAATCAAAGACAGTTTTGGAATATTATATTATTTGGACATGTTAGATTTTTGACCATGGAAATCTGTGCAGTTACCAAAAATTAACATTCTTTCACTGGAATAAAATGAATTCATACCTTTTTTCTGCAGCTGCCACGTTTATTGCATCCATTATGTTTTTCACAGTATCTATTATCTGTTTAGCTCTGATAGTGTGCTGTTCAAACTTTGTTTTCACTGCTGACTGCGAGATACACTCCTGCGAGGGGCCCAAGCCACAACACATTACTGTAATTCCATCCCAACATGTTCAGGAATTTAAAACACAAAAACTTGCTGTTATCAAATTAAACTCCTCCCCTCCAAAAAAACAAACAACAAAAACAAAACCCCAAATAAATAGAAGTAAATATTTGTAAACTCAAAACTTTAAAATATTTAACAGCAAGCCTATATATCTTTGTGTTATCTTTTCACAGTAATGTGCATTATCAATTGCATAACATAAAGATTATAAAAAGAAAATGGAGAATAAGGAGCTAAAAAATCCAACATAAAGAAGCATGATTTCTGCTATGTGATCTGCTTATTACTATGAACCTACTTAATCTCAACCCAATGTAGTCCAATTTTATACATTAGCAGGATGAGTAAAATCTTTCTGGGGGGAAGGGGGAGGGAAAAGAGGGGGAAGTTCCCTTAAAAGCTGAAATATCCTGTTTGTGAAAATGGCTAGAATCATAGATTTAAAACAAACCCAGATTTTGAAGACTTGCACAAAATTCCTGCAATTTTCAAAATTATGAATAGATATATCTGCTTTTAGACAATTATAGTGTCATCATATGACTCCACTGATTTCCTCTCCTGAGTCTACGGTCAAATTCAATTGTCATTAATGTAGGGGTTAATATTAATAACTTTAATAATAATAGCTAAAATTGCATTTTGTTTTCAAAACAATGCAAGAAACAATGCATTAGGCCAAACTGTCTGACATGAAGATATGTTTTGCCATCTATGAATCTGGCTTGGAAAAGAAGGGAAGATAGCAAAAATCCTTAGTTTTCCCTAATATTAACTTCTTCAATATTGATTTTCAGCCTATTACATTCCCCAAGAGGCTAAAATGAGATCCTTAAGTTTACTAATACTAAGTATTACTTTATACTAAGATAAAGATTAAAAAAGTATGAGTATTGAAGACTCTCTGCCTATCAATGAAGGCTAGCACCTTTTATCCAACTTAAAAAAAAAAAAAAGCAAGTCTTAACTCTCAGTCTCAGAGAGCTGTCTAGGACACAGAGTTCAGTGACCAAGATCACTCACAGTCACTATGTGGCAGAGACAGGACCTAAAAGAAGGTCTTCTGCACTCTGAGGTCAGGTCTCTCTCTATTCATCAAGAGACACTATCTCTGGCTGGATAAAAATGGTGCCCTGATTGGTTTTACACTTCAAGAGATACCCAACTAGATTTAGTGTCAATCTGGTAAAAAACTATACTAGTCACTCTTCATTATTTTTAAAACTCTGAAGATATTTCAACTTTTATCTTTTCTTAGATTGAATATTTTTAAATCTCTTTAGTTTGCCCTCCTTCCATATATCTATCTCTCTTGAAATATACAGAAAGAAGTACTCAATTGGAGCACATGAAGATATGGTATTGAAAGGGTCTTCGAATTAAAAGTTTCAAACTAGGATGACTAGTGAGTTCCTGAGTCCTGACTGATTAGCTGATGAGCTCTTCTAATTTTTTTCCCCCATAAATGCCTGATCCACTTCAAACCAGGCTGAAACTCCAATTCCTACTTTGCTATCAAAACCTCTTCTCTCACAGTATGTTGGAAAGTTTGATGGTATGATATGGGAGACAGAAGCATTCTTAAAACAAGCAAGGCATCCTACACCAGGGGTGTCAAACTGAAATGGAAATGGGGTCACTAAACATTGTTATAGTTCCCTAAGAGCCACATAGTAACTTAGAAAAAAACATTATGTTAACATTATCTATATTTTACTGTATTTTTGCTAATTTTGTCAAATACTTTTCAGTTAATTTTAATCTAGCTCAAACTGCACTGGAGTTTGTAGACCATGTCTGTGTTTGATGCCTTTGTCCCAAACAGCTGAATGTTTACTTTTTTTTTAAATTGGCAACAAATATGAGTTTATCTAAACATTAAAAATGAAAACAGCTCATTTTAAAGGGTTGTAGACTACCTCCAATTGACAATTATGGATACACCTCACAAATGATATTACCTAAAAATTATATGATGCAAGCAGAAAAGATAAATTTTAGAAAGAGAAAAAAATAAAAACAAAAAGAATGATTAAAAGGCAGGCAGTGCTCCTCGATGAAGTAGATCTAGGTTTCAGCCATGAAGATTCAGTTTTGTAAGGAACAGCGCAATTTAAGAGCTAGACTGGGTAGGAAAGAAGAGCTTCAAAAGTTAGTGACACAAATAGAGACAGATTACTTTAAGTCGAAAGTAAATAAATAAATAAAAGACCACCAAGAATAGAAGACACATTTCTCTAAAATAAAACTGTCATTTTTTTAAAAAGGGAACTTAAAAACAAATAAATCATCTTGTATCACATTTCAAACACAAAATCCTTTACTAAATTTGTCAAAAATAGCATTTGAGATCCATTCAGTAGTGAGTCTTTACAATCTGATGAGTGTGCTTTTCTATATAATCCTTAAACTCATCCCTTATGTATTCATGAAAACAAAATACATGAAAATATTCAAAATAACAACATAGCAAATTATCCATAGAATTGGTACATTTGTCTTCTTGGCCTAAAATGTAACCTCTTTAGGCAATCTTAGCACTTCAAAGAGTCTCAGAAAAGAACAAGCAGTCCAATTATGTGAAGTCCACAGCTTATTTAGCTAGCTACCCAAACCCATTTAGATGCCTCAACATGGGCAGCAGCCACTGCGCAGCTTCCCAGGCATAGAAATTAGTTACCCCATACAGTGATAGGATTAGATTTTTTTTTTTAATTTTAGGAATTCCATATTTCACAAGGCATACTGGCAAAGTCATTTCTATGTGAGATAAGATATGTAAGTTGAAAAACCTAAATTAAGGCTCCCTTGATTAAAAAGAGCCATAAAAGTAACTGGGGAAAAAAGCAGTTTACCAAACAGCCTTGAATGAAAGAGTATAAATCACAATGAAATTAGTTTTAAGCCAAATTTAAATTGGAACAATATGCATATTTCAAACCTGTATTTAAATCGTGAATATCTGCCCTAATTGTCTACTAAAAATAACCATAAAATTACCAATAACATAATTAAGTCCTCAATCAGAACTGAGATGGGGAGGTAACAGAATGGAGTAACAGCAAGGGTTATTTTCCCTCCTAATCTTTCAACTCAACTGCATTTAGGACCAAATGAGTTAAGAAAAGTCATTCATCATGTTTTTAAAAATCCATTTCCTTCTAGATTAGTTATTTTTTTTTAGATGTTCATGGGTCGGAGATCTTCAGTACTACTCACATAAATCCAACGACAAAGACAACCACCAAAATAACACACACATACACCACTCCCCCATCTTGCTCTGAAGATGAAGATTGAAAAGGACGAGACAAAGTCTCTTTGCTTACCAATGAAGGCTAGCACCTTTTATCCAACTTAAAAAAGAGACAAGTCTTAACTCTCAGTCTCAGAGAGCTATCTAGGACACAGAGTTCAGAGACCAAGATACTTACAGCCAGTGTGTGGCAGAAACAGGACGTAAAAGAAGGTCTTCTGGGTTTTGAGGTCAGGTCTCTCTATTCATCAAGAGACACTATCTCTGGCTGGATAAAAATGGTGCCCTAATTGGTTTTACACTTCAATGGATACCCAACTAGATTTAGTGTCTCTGTCTCTCTCTATATATACACATATATATGTATGTAGAGCTTTTTGGTAGTTTCAATTTTATGACAATAATTTCAAACATCTCTAAAGTATAAAAAGAATTATTGTTAAGGGCATAATTAAATGCTGAAATTGCTTTCAGGACATACAATTTTCTTGAAAACTGGTTATCTAAAGATTAAAAAAAAAATGAAACTACCAAAAAGCTCCCAAAAGAGGTTATTTTAAATAGCTTTAACTACTGATCTAGCTCCATAGTCTATTTCCACTTAACCCAACTGTTCTCTGGGCAATGTCCTTGGAAAGACATAAAAGGTACACAATATTGAATGAGGATGGATCCCAGAGCTATGATTTCATTAGCTTAGGGAATTCTCTGATAAGGAAAAACCCACTTACAAATGAAATGAAGCTTCATTATGAACCTAAGTAATTTAGGAATAATCATAAATGTACTCCAGTGTACTTATTCAGGTACATGTGTATTAGGAATAGAAGGGATTACAATAGCAAGTAACTGTGGAAATTGGGTGAACCACAATGACTATATATAATTTTACATCTTCTAGAGGCTGAGGTTTCTTAAATTGTTTGTTTTCATGTATGCCTGTATTTTATTAGGGCAGCCAGTACTAACCAAGTAAGCATTTTCTTTGATTTTAAAACTTTTCTGTATAAACTGGTATCATACACTATACATCTTGTACACATCTCCCTTGCTTACAAATAGCTCTTTTTGATTTCCATAACCCAATGGATGTCAGTCTCTTCTCTGCAACTCATAAATGTGGAAGAGTGACCTTTTCAAGAATCCAGGAAACTTTCTAGGTTTCTTGCCAAGGCCCTCAGACACTATCTGTCAGAAACAATATTGGAACTCAGAACTTTTTCTTACTGAGGACAGCTCTCTATCCACTATACCAAACTACCTATCTCTAAATGCAGTGATTGAAAGATAGAGAGAGAGAGAATCTCTTGTACACAGCAAAAACTTAAGGCTCTACATATATCCTGACCATGTATGTATGTGGTCAACATAAGATGGGAGGACAAATTCCATGGTTATACCCTTGTCCCTTGACCTGTCTTTCTATATCCCTCAGTATTTGGGGAGAAATGAAGCATTGATTAGCCTTCTGGCTAAGAGGCCAATTAGAGGGAAAGTTTACTCAACCAGCTCTTCAGGTAAGCTTGAGACAGAGTTCATCAAAATTCTTAACGAGTCCCCAAAGAACACATATTGTAACACTATTCTGGGTAACAAGCTAGGGTTTCTTCTGTGTTATAATCCCTAAGCAGCCAGAGTACAAAGAGGAGGGGTACATAAAGATACTGGAGAGGGCCTTCAATTTTGGAATTTCAAAAATCTCCTTCTTTAAAATATATTTCTAAAGGCTAAAATGTCATGTTCCAATAAAACATAGGATGATTTTATGTTCATTTACTATATTAAATTCTTGCTTTACTATATACCTTCTTGTGCTCACTCTTTCCCTCACTAGTTCTGATCACAAAAAGGTGAAAAAGGAATCCAAAGGGTGATTCTCTCCTTTGACCTTCCCCTGCCTTTATATTCTAACCTACTACAAACTACTGGGCAGAAACAAGGTTTGCATGTTCTTAGAGGAAAAAAAGGGAATGGAATATTCAAAGTAGTCTGGTAGAAAAAAAGTGAATGGAATATTCAAAGTAGTCTGGTAGAAGAAAAGTGAATGGAATATTCAAAGTAGTCTGTTAGCACATGCAGAAAGAATATTAAAAAAATCTCTTTTTCAGCTTCTTCGCAATTTGCAAAAATAACCATTTCTCTATCCTAAAAAACCCTTCCAGACTTTTCAAAGTATGTAAAAGACCTTTCTTAGACATATGAAGGGAAGAAAACAAAACTAGAACAAGGAATATTGTTAGTCTTATTAAAAAACCACTGCTTCTCCACAGTATGACCTTTCCCATTCAGAAGGAAGTGCCCTCTTTCTCCTTCTTCCTAGGGGGAAGGAGATGTGGTCGTGGAAGGAATAATCATTAAATGAGTACTGTTCTATATGGGAAAATAAAGTGTCAACCTCAAACTGGATTTTTAACATTTGACATTTTCTTTGTTCAAGTTTCCAATCAATGGGATGCTACCTCAAATCATTTTAGGGGAGACAGAGACGTTCAGGAGCACGGAAGAATGCTGGTTTAGACATTATCCTCTCAAAGCTAGAAATGTCGGAATATTAGAATAATGTTAATAAAGACTGTTTGGCAGACCTGACCTTAAAACGGAGTACAATGCATGTTTTTTCTTCACCACACATCAGGAATAAAACCTAATGCAAATTCCCTCTAAAGTACAGAAACAAACTGTCTTTGTACTCTCCATTCTTAAAGCTTGTAAGTTAACTGGGTCCCAGCTTCTTCCTGGCCTTCTTGTGATCCACAATGACTGACTGGCAGGGTTGTTGGAAAGAATTAATGGAAACAACAGCAAGGGTTTTATATTATTGTACCACCTACCTAGGAAGCTGGAAATCCAAATAAATCCTACCTCAAAGATCTGCTCAAAGTTCTGAAACTCCTGGAACCTTGTCTGAAATCCTTCAGCAAGTGCCCCACCTATAATATTTAGGTAAAGATTCTAATATGAGATTTTTTTTTGAAGTCAAGTTCATGCTACCTCTAACAGCTAATAATTAATGGAGATCCCCTCAAAAAAAAGTGCCACATACCTCCCTCAGGCATTCCTTGTGCCTTTTGCTTTCGAGCACTGAGAACTTCCTTTGCTGAAACAAAGAAGATGCGATTCTGTGCTTCAGAAGGATCCACAACTTTGAGCTCCTCCACTAAGAAATTTAGACATCGCTCCATGTGCTGCCTCCGTACCTGCAGAGAGAGAGCTCTGAAAACCCATGCCCTTGCAGAAAGAACAATGGTCACTACAAAAGGAGGGTGCTGATGCTGGCTCCATGATTTCTAACATTCCCCTGCTGGCTCTATGAGCATTCCTCTAAAAAGGTTAAGGATGTTTAGGTCTGGGGCAGCTAGGTGGTGCAGTGGATAGAGCACCAGCCCTGAAGTCAGGAGGACCAGGGTTCAAATCTGACCTCAGACACTTCCTAGCTGTGTGACCCTGGGCAAGTCACTTAACCCCAATTGCCTCAGCAAAAAAAATAAACAAATATATAAATTAATTAATTAAATTTTAAAAAAAAAGAATGTTTAGGTTTAAACATCCAACTTCCATCATGGCCTTTTTCAGAGCCCTATGATGTCTGACATCAGGTCCATTTCACAAGGCCAGCTAATCAGGGGAATTCACATTTTGGTAGTTCTCCCACTTACAACCATCTTATACTACATTCTACTGGACAGTGAGTAGTGGAAACTCATCCATGAAACTTCCCTTCCATGGGAGGTCTGCAAATAGGAAATAAGTTCAACCTCTATGATGAAAGTAGTTTTTAAGATATTCAGAAAAAAGTATGATACATGAGATAAAACTAAACTACTTATAAAATTAATGCAATACAATCTATATTATCTTAATACCTTCTTTTTAAAATCCCCCCCCCAAAAAAAACCTACTTAGAAAAGGAAAATATCTAATTTTCCCATTTTGTTTTTTTTCCTTTAAAGGGTTTCAGATCCACATTACATATACTTCATTTTATTCTAAACCAGTGTTCACACTCCAAAGGCAGACCCAGCTCTTAAAATATTTAGCTATACAATGCAAATAGACTTCCTGAGCTGACAATTCATCGCTTCTGTGATCACTTCAGAAATTAAGGAAACATAACTCACATCTTCCATATATTCTGGTTCTGAGGCAGAGGCATCCCAACGGTTATTCAGGATAAAGATATTAGGCTTGGAGAGTCGCTCATTGACCTTGTGAAAAAAGTGTTTTTCCTAAAAGAGACCAAAACAAAAAACCAAAAACCAAAAAACTCTCACTTTTTCAAAATACATTTCAAAGCTAAATTTTAGTTACAGTGATACAAACATACCTACAAACACCTACTATAAAGGATCTTAAATGATTTCATATGCATATTCTAATAAAATAAATTCATAAATGGGGAAATTAAGAACTGACCTTCAGAAGGGTTACACCTATCTGAGCGATAGACTTGTGGAACACCCTAAATGCCTTTATGCTGAATCCCATCAGGCCTAAGACTCTATCAGCCTAAGTCTTTTACCTAAGTTAGAAAGGAGTTGAACAAGCTAAGGCAAGCCAGGAAGGCTGACACTGAAATGTCTATGAATCCAACAATGGTTTACTCACCCCTAATCAGACTTTTGTCTGGTAAATTTCCTTCAACCCCAATCTAACCTAACCTAACTCAACCTAACATTTGTGTCTCAATGAAGGATGACCTGGTCTTAGCCTGCTGAATAGCTTGGCAAAGGAATGGAAATCTCACGTGGCAAAGTAGCCATGCCCCAGAATGTACAAAACTGCTTGAATGGTCAGAGGGCCTTCACTAAAGACAAGGCAACCTTTCCATTCTAGTCACTTCACCTTCTCTGCTTGCCAAAGACCAAACCTGACTTGTCACTTTCAGGACATCCTCATCAGAAGAGGTCAAGAGAAGCCTTGGAAATTCTCCCAGACAAGTCCTTGTGGTAGGAGAGTTACTCACTTCCACAGAGCTCCCTAAAATAAATCATCAGAGTGGTCTTTTCCCCCTAATTTCTACCATTTTTCAAAATTAACATTGGTAAAATGTTTCCCAACATTAAAAGACAGTAATTGCTTAAGTCTTACCGTATTCATTAATGTTGATTCTGAATTCGCTACCAAAACGAAGACATCAGCGTCTAAACAAAATTTATCGATCCAGCTATCCAGCTCTGTAGTGACGTCTGTGCCTGGACTATTGGGGTAAAATAAAAACGTGGTCATACAATATGAGAGAAATTCAAAGAATTAATTTTTAAAAACCACTACAAGTTGAAGACATAAATACTAAGTTAGTCTGTACTCTCAACACACTAAGTCATCCAAAACAATTTCCACAAAGACCTGATTTCTAGTAATCAGCTCTTACCTATAAAAGTGAGAATTATTTCCTAGGTTAAAGTAAGCTGAAAACTTGCAATCTGCACGGTGTTTATTCTACTTACCATCAGGCTCCACTGTTGACAACAACATGGGATTTCCAAAATACCATGGTCATTTGAAATTGAAGGAAAAATTTAATAGAAGTATAACAGCATTTCTATTACTATGGACATGAAAAAAGTAAAGCTATGACTGATCTGGGCCTCTTAGGTGCAATGTCCTAACCAAGTTAGTTCTGTAAATTACTTCTTGAAAAATTATTCCTAATACACAGAGAAAACCAGTCAATATACCCATAGTTCATAGACAGTTGTATGTGAAACAACAGTTTTGGTGAGTTTCAGAATATTTTATAATTTTTTTTTTATGCCTAAGATCATTTAATGCTAGTGTATAAGGTAGTTCTTTGATTTGGGCCAGTTTAAACACACTGTACAATACAGATGGAGAATAACATGGGAGAAAAATATGAAAGGGAACAATTAATAAACATTAAGACAAGCCATATAATTTTTCAGCTCCAGGTATTCAGAGAAAACTGGGTCAATGAACAACTCCACTGCTAGCTAGCTAATCTGTGTGGTTGAAAGATGAATCAGATTCAAATACAGTCATATGATATTTTCAACAAAATCCAAAGAGTGAAACAATTTGCAACTCATTGAAAAATAGTCCCGAGGGAGGGAAAAAATTTGGAACTCAATTTTTTTTAATGAATGTTTTAAAAATTCTTTACATATTGTAATTGGAGAAAAAATTATATTTTTAAAAAGAGGGAAGAAGAGTTGGACCATGGCTGATAGCTCATTCTTGAAATAAACAGAAAACAAAAATCCCCAACACTTTGTCCTTTCCACTTTCTAATCATATGAACTTTTTCTCCAAGCTAAATTGAATGGTACTCTTCAATAATGTCAACAAAACAACATGTTTTAACCCAGCCTTACCTGTCTACTAAAACCAAGTCATCTCTCAATAATGCACACTTTGCCTTGGGCCAAAATACATGTACAAGACAACCAGCTTTCAGGTCTTTGTCCATATGAAGAGCATGAGCGAGCTGGTTCACAGTCTAAAAAAGAAAAGACAGTTTCTAGATTTTCAAGGGCTATAAAAATTTTTTGTGAGCTATTCCTTTTGCAACATCTCAAAAAAGTCAATGCTATACTGCTAAGTAGGATGCACATTTTCCACAAAGATAAAGAGGTTTTTTTTTTTTAAAGGGTCTCTATCTTATTATTTTTTTATCCATTTTCCAGGGTTATTTCTTTGTCTAGAATGTAGTTTGTGCATAACTGAACTTTACTGTTGTGAGGACTGAGAAATATCTAGATTGGATGTAAAATGATAGATATTGTGAGTTAAAAAAATACTATTTGGGGTAGCTAGGTGGTACAATGAATAGAGAGCAATAACCCTGAAGTCAGGAGGACCTGAGTTCAAATCTGAGTTCAGAACACAACTTCCTAGCTGTGTGACCCTGGGCAAGTCACTTAACCCCAATTGCCTCAGCCAAAAAAAATAATATTTACTGACCGTGCAAACTATTTTGACATCAGATAATCTGTTACCAGCATACATTTTGAGAATTCAGTAAAGTTTTCAGTATCTTAAAAAATATTCTATGATGATAAGATTGCTTATAAGTTTCCTCCCTGAGATTAAGTATTGAGTATTATAACTTTAGGCTGTATTGTAGGCCAGCCTTGGCATGATAGACACAGGAGTTCAATTTCACTTTCTGATACCTGATAGTTATGAAAGCATCAACAATACTTAACATTTCTCAAGGCCCCAGGCACCAAACTCTTAGACTAAGAATGGGAGGAGCTGCTGGTGTACTGTATCAAAATTTGTATCCTTTCTTGATTAAAGATCAAGAGCAAAAAGAAAAAAAAGCCCCATTCTTCCCTCCCCCCCAAAAAAGGATTTTAAACAGGAATAAATAGGTGTTTATTCCAAAATGTGTTGCTACATTTAGGCAGTTTCCTAGAACTTATGTGAGAGAAAAATTCAAAATACTATCATGATTACAAAGATATTTACATTTCCACAGAAAACAACTTAGTTCTTGTCAACTATACAGAAAGTAGACAGAACCAAACAACAAAAACTTGAAAAGGTTAATACTTCCAACCAAGTTCTTCACTAACAAAGCCCACCTTGACACTTTTCTTCTCGTCTGATCCTTCAGTCATCAGATAGGCTTTATCCCCATCTGTTCCTTCTACACTCAGGAAGCAGTTTGTCGTGTGACCAATGCCACTGGGAAGGACTTTGTCCCATAACATTGCATTGATGACAGAGCTCTTGCCACTACTTGTCCTGAAAAAAGAGAGCACAAGAAGATGAGAATCAGACAAATGCTCTGAGAATAAAAACTCTTTCTCTTCAAAGTTATCTGGGGTCTGTGAGATTTTAGGATTCAAAATGTTAAACCATATGACCATGCCCAGGATTAGAAGTAAGATTCTCTTTCCCCCCTTTTTTTCATCCTTACCCCTTTAAATTTATAGTTTTGAAATCTGTTGAGTTTGGGGGGCAAGGGATAGAGAAGGGGAAGAAATCTAAAATGTAAATATCAAAGTATGCTTCTTTCATGAAGTTCCCTGATGATTGGAACTGGGGAAAAAATATGAAATTGTGCTGATGGTTCCCAACCATAAACCTGTCCCACGTTCTGAGCTGGATGCTCACCAAAGCAAGGCTGTCCTCTGATACAAGAATTCATCTACCTGCTTTCCTCAGCAGTCCTTCCATACCTTTCATTCCTCAAATCTCCAGTGCTCCTTGAACGAAAATTCTACCTTTTCTAACTTATCTTTTCTCCTTCCCTCTGCCTCCTGACTCCAAGTCCCAGTTAAAATTCCATTTTCTATGCCATCTTCCTCACACCCTCTGCCTAGTGGTGCCTTCCCACTAGACTACCTCAAATTTACGCTGAATATGACCTGTGTTGGTGTTGTCTCTCCCACCAGAGCTCCTAGAGCAAAAAAGCTATCTTTTGCCTTTCTTTGTTCTCTAGCCTTTAGTATGGTGCCTGGCACTTAAAAAACTTGTTAACTTGACTTGGCTGCTGGTTATTCAGGTCTGAAGACAAGCCTTGTCACTTCAACCTCCACAACAGATCTTACACCCAATTCCTTGTCTTCCCTCACAAAGCCATGACCAAACTAGTTCCAAACATGCCTTCTCATCTAGAATATTACAAAGCCCTTTACAAGCTGGCTCCAGACATCTTTTCCTGGCTTATCATCCACCTTCCTTGCCCTCCACAGAATATAAACTTATTGAGGGAGACAACTATTTTGTTTTTGTAGCAAAAGCACACAGCACAATGGCTGGCACTCAGTAACTGTCTTTACTCCCACAGCCTCTTGGCCATTAAGAAGATCCTAAGTGTGGCCCAAACCAGACTAAAACGTAATTGGGAAATATTTTGACAAAATAAAAACAGAAAAAAATATAGGTAATATATTTTAAAATTCAGTGAACATGTAGCCTGAAGATATTCTTATAGATAGCTTAGAGGCTCTCGTTTCTATTTGAAATGATACTGCTGGTGTTCAGATACCCCCAGCTGCTTTTCACACCACAAAAGATCATGTGTACATGAGTTCTAACACCACTGTGATCCCGGGCAGGTTCTTCCCTGACTGAGCTTCAGCCTCCTGTCTGTGAAGTAACAAAGCTGAAGCAGATGATCGCTAAGGTAGTTTCACCTCTGGATGGTAGGATCCTGCTTGCCATCTGGAACAAGGGAAGGGGTCGGCTTCCACCTGGCTGCAAGCAGCTGGGCTACCCTCTTGGCCACCTGAGTCAGGCAGCACAGAAGAAGACCCCAGAAATGGAATGAAGGAAAGTTATTCCATCTCCTCCTGATGCTGGTCAAAGAGCACCGGGCCGCCTACTATCACCAAGGTATGTGAGGAGAGATAGGAGGGGAGTATAAAAACTTTTTTTTAGAAATGTTTGCTGAACTGAACTGAGTAGCTTAGAATAATAATAGAAAAAAGGAATCAGAATTTGAGTACAAAGGTCAGATCAGTTTTAAACATACAGTTGGAACAGAATTATGTACAGAACAGTTGAACATCCAAAGATGGAGATGAAAGTATCAAGTTTGGAGAAAGTACGAGACCGAAAACAAATTTAGGAATCATGTACTCGGAGAGCATAACAAGTTGTAAGAATAGATGAGACTGTCAAAGGAAAGTGTGCATTAAGAGAAAATTCGAGATAAGTAGAACAGTACAGTTTCTCAAGAACCCCAGAAAGAGCATCTAAAAGAAGGGTACAGGCAGTAATTAGGATGCATTCAGACAGAAAGGAAGAAGCTGATAAGGAGAAATGAGATGACAGGATCAAGAGCACAGTGAGAGGGATTAGCTTTAGGAGTAATATTACCCTTCCTCATTACAAAAAAAAAAAAAAAAAGAGAGAGAGAAAGTTTGATAATAATTAACTGCAAAGAAGGGGGGGAGATTAAAGTCTTCAGTAACCTTAGCAACTTTATTCAATAACTTTCCTTCAGTAACTGAAGATGCTGATGTGACTGAAAGCTTAAGAAGGGAAAATATCTGGCAGAGTGAAACAAATCAGGCCCACTAGATCCCATAACATACCCTTAACAATTCAATATCGCATTATAAATACATGGTGGTATAGTGGAAAAACCAGTGATTATAAATCAAAATATGAAAACTCTGATTTCTTCTCTATCATTTCCTAGCTATGTGACTCAAAATAAGCCATCTTAAGTCACACTGTTCTCATCAATAAAACAGGTCTAGGAAAACTCTTGCTCTGCCCAACTCAGTTCTAAGAGTCAAACGCTAAGAGATATGAATTCACTTTATGAATGAGAAGCATTAACATTCTGGACATGGCATTCCACTAGGCATATGTCAGGCAAAAATACTGTCCTCCTTGTTATGGCATACACCTGACTAAGTTAATCAGCATCCTTCTCTGAGCTATAATACCTTGAGTCTCTCATCCCCATATTTTTCACTTTGATAATATACTGTACAATACTGGCATCAAACTGTGCCAGATACTTCCTAATGAATACAGAAGAAAAAACGAATTCACACAGTATGACTCCTAAATGCTTTTCATCTCAAAACTAAGAACAATTTTTACTTTACTGTCTTTAACAAATAATAATCCTACTTCACATATATTTGTGTATTATCAGTTGTATATTTCATGTTGAAGAATTAAGTCTAAATATGTTCACTTGCCCTAGCCAAACAAGTTTCACGTATTCAAAAATTAGCCATGAGAAATATAATTGTTTACATTTTCATAGAAAGTTACGTCAATGATCAACTGTAAATGACCTCGCTCTTTTCAGCGGTACAATGATCAATGACTACTCTGAAGGACTTATGAAAAATCCTATCCATATCCAGAGAAGGAACTGATTATGCCTGAATACAGATTGAAGCATTCTCTCTCATTTTTTTTAAACTTTATTTTTCTTGAAGGAAGGATAGAAGATCTATATTTTCTTTCACAACATGATTTTTATGGAAATGTTTTATATAATTTCTCATGTGGTTTCTTAATGGAGGCTGGAGATGGGGATAAGGAAGAGAATCTTGGAACTCAAATGTAAAAAAAAATGTTTTAAATGCCACTGAGGAAATATTAAAGTAAATTTTTGAAAATAAAACTAATTAGGGGGCAGCTAGGTGGGGCAGTGGATAGAGCACCAGCCCTGAAGTCAGAAGGACCTGAGTTCAAATCTGGTCTCAGACACTTAAGATTCCCTAGCTGTGTGACCCTGGGCAAGTCACTTAACCCCAATTGCCTCAGCAAAAAGCAAAAAAAAAAAAAAAAAGAAAAGAAAACTAATTAAACAAAACAGTAGATGGAATTTAAAAAAAGACATCACATTACAATCCAAATTATCTGTTATATGCCTAAGTGTTCTGAAAAGAATTCATTTGTTTCAGAGAGAAAACTGAACAAAATTTGACTTTCCAAAGTTGAAAATTTCAATAAGGAAAATGGATTTACTTTAACAATTACATGACAATAATTACCTGCCAAAAAATGCCACTTTCATATGCCTCCGGGCCAGCACCTCACCAATGACAGATAGTTTATTCTTATAGCCTTGTATTTCTTCCAGATCATCCTCAGTGGCTATCCGTTCAAGTTCTGGATTTTTATAAGTTGCTACGAAATTAAGAAGGTATGAATTAGTACAAAGAATAAGACAATGCATTCTAGGTTACTAACAAACAGGGTTACACATAGTAATTATAGCTCTGGTATCTCATTTCACACCCTGTACCTCATACCCTGGCAATTTGACAAAAGATGAGAGTCAATGTTGGAGAGGTTGTATGAAGACAGGCACATTAGTATATTTTTGTTAGAACTATGAATCAGTACAACCATTCTGAAAAGCAATTTGGAATTAGGCAAATAAAATAAAAAAAAAAATCCCTATTCTGTGATCCAGAGATTCCATGACAAAGTTTATACTGTAAGGAGGTCTTTGATTTAAAAAGTAAAGGCCCTAATATACCTAAAAATGTTTATAGTGGAGCTTTTTGTGATAGGAAAGGATTGGAAAAAAGTTGATGCCCATGAGTTGTCAAATGGCTTTTAAAAACAAAACAAAACAAACCAACCTATGGCACATGAATGCAATGGAACATTTCTGTACTGTACAAAACCAACAAATTTGAAAAGATCAACATGAAATAATGCAGAACGAAATAAGCCTAGAAAATTATACACAATGACACAAACACACACAAAATCAAAAATGAATGGGGCAAAATTCTAAAGAACATAGTTCCACAGAGGAGCTATGAGACTCAGCACTATCCCTCTCTTCTGCAGAGCGAGAAGGCACATAAGAGTTTACCTTGACATCTTGTCACACTCTTTATGTATCAATTATGCTGACATTTCCTCCTCTTGTTCTTTTCCTTTATAAAAAAATACCATGTGTTATATGGGATGGCTCTCTGAGAAGGGGACATATCAAGGAAAACTATGATAAATTAAAATATATATATACACATATCAACAAAAACTTATTTTAGATTCCTAAAAATGTGAGTGTACCTTGTCATTATTGAGTTATTAGTCATTAGCGAGTCTTCATGACCCCATTTAGGGTTTTCTTGGCAAAGATACTGAAGTGATTTGCCATTTCCTTCTCCTGCCCATTTTACAAATGTGGAAGTTAGGGTTAAGTAATTATGGCATCACCTATCTACCCTGTACTTATATGTGCTTTAACAAATAATTAGCAAGATATTTATAAAATAATGGGACTTCAAATTTAAAATATGCTGAGCTCTTAATATATGGAAATCTGGGGAGGACCTAAATTCAAATCTGGCCTCAGACATTTAACACTTCCTAGCTTTGTGACCCTGGGCAAGTCACTTAACCCCAATTCCTCAGGGGAGGAAATATATACATACACACATATATAATCATACATATACATATGTGTGTGTGTACATGTATAGAAATCTGACCATCTAGGGAATGGAATGTATTTGTTAATGGTCAAATGGGTCACATTCAAGTGTACTTCAAAATCTTCCTAGCAAATTTCTGAAGGCCTCAAAAGAAGTTTAGTTTGTTCATGATTATGTGATGATCAACTGTGATGGACTTGGCTTTTCTCAACGATGAGGTAATTCAAGGCAATTCCAATAGACTTCACATCTTCATCCAGAGAGAGAACTGTAAAGATTGAATGTGGATCAAAGCATAGTATTTTCACCTTTTTGTTTTTTTTCTTTTCTCTGCTTTCCCTCCCTCCTCCTTTTCATTTGATTTTTCTTGTACAACATAATAAAAAATGTTTAAGAAGACTGCACATATTTAATCTACATCAGATTACTTGCTGTCTTAGAGAAGGGGGAAGTAAGAGGTAGGATGAAAAATTTAGAACACAAATTTTTACAAAAATGAAGGTTGAGAACTATCTTTACATGTATTTGAAAAAATAAAATACTATTAGGAAAAAAAAAAAGTCTGCTTTACAAATCTTTGCCTTATATCAAAGGCAATTTGCTATCTAATAAATTAATGCCAGCATTACTATTAGTCTTTTTATCCAAGTGGGACAAGATAAGTTCTTACTTTTCCTGTGATATATACTGGGCAACTGGGTGTTTACCTGATTCGACATATAGGAGATCTTACCATGTTCTACTAAGTTATATAAATAATGAATTCCAAGGTAAAAAACCAGCTGGGCTTAGTGTGGGTGATTCTTTCCACTTATTTTCATGTTTCTTTTTATCACTAGCTTCCTAATTTTTTTTTTGCTCCATTTTCTCATTATCTTCACATTTACCTTTTTTAACAAGAAAAAATGAGGTGCTAGCAGGCAAAGGTCTTTTCTAAACTATAAATAATTGATTTCTAAAGCCAACACCATTAGAATTCCTTCACTGTAGGGATTCCTGATACTATCAACAGGCTGAAAGGTCCTGTCTCATGCCCTGAATAAGATGCAATTAAGATGTCCCCTGTTATCCAAAAAAATCTACTTGATGTCTTTGAAGAATCCCAGCACTATTCAAGAAATAATTCTCTTGGTAATATTCTTCATTTTTTAGGAATCAAAAGATGCACAACTGGGTACCATGTCATGTTTTTTTGCCATTTTGTTTTGCAACCTTGACTCCATTAATTTCTAATAGAACAATTAAACAAAAAACTTAACACCCCCATGCCCTTCAAGTTTTATTTAAAAAAAAAAAAGTAACCAGTGAACTGGAAATATTTATCCAAATAGAAACCAGCTCATTTTTCCTTTTAAACCATTAAGCAAAAAATACAATGTAATTCATTGAAGAAAAGTGTTACTTCTGATTTTTCACTGTAGTATTTAGAGTGATATGCATATCATTCTATATCTATATGCATATGAAATCAGAAAGTACGGTTAATTCTGAGATGAGCCAGAAGACCAACTATAGTGAACCTGCTATACATTTCACTTTCATGTCAATTTCATTATCAAACCTTGAAGGAATAGGGACCTTTTGAATGATTCGTTCTGTCTCATCCAAAACACCTTTCTTGGGGATTCAGAAACTTGTTTTTGAATCTTGAGTTCAACAATGAATACTTGTATGACCCTAGGAAAGTTCTTTGGCTTCTCAGAGCCTAAATTTCATCATCTGCAAAACAGGATCATGTGAGTCACAGCCTTTGTAAGATCTAAATTAAAAGATTAAAGTTAGAAGGAACCTTTAAAGGCCACATCATGCTCCATTTCACAGATAAGGGAACTGAAGTCCAAGAATGGTTCAATGACCCTAAATGACATGTCTCTATAAGTCCAAGTTGCTTCTGTTTCAAAAATAAAATCCTCAAACTTCTTTAGCATAACACATTCGCCCCCTCAAATATAGCTAGCTTAAAATGACACAAACTTGGAAAACAAAAGTATGTTTAATATTTAGATTTATATTGTTAGGTAGATTTAAAATGTAAAAACAAAATTTTCTGGAAGTTTAGAAATGTAATTCACATACATACATGAGGGTCTTCACATAAAAGCTTCTGAGATAACGATACACGATCAACTTTATAACCACTAACCTTCAACAAAATTTGTGCCTTCAGTCACGTACTCCAATAACTGGTCAAAGATGGCAGTAATCGTCTTTTTAGCCAACACAAAATGCTTCAGTGGAGAAGTTGTTGTTTCTGCCATTTTTCACTGTGAAAAAGACAAACGTTACCAACTTGGCTAAGGGAAAAGCAAGCATAAAGATTTCAGTATGCTTAATGAAGCTATTTCACATAAAATCCTTTTTTTTAAACTGGTGTGGAAATAAGTACCTATTATGTACCAGCCATACAGGGAGCCACTAAGGATACAAAGTCTAAAACAAACAGGTCCCTGACCTCAAGGCATTTCCATTCTAATGAAAGAAACGTCAATAGTTGCATATCAAACAGATAAAAAGGTGGTGATTTCGATCAGTTCTTAGTTCTGGAAGACTGGTTTCAGGGAGGTGATACCATGGCATGCCAGTGAACTGGATTTAAGTGAGGGAGGGCTGGGCAAGGTCAGCCTAACTTTCCCCTCCAGCACCATCTGGGTCCAGTGATAAGATATAGATCAGGAGGACTGAAGAATGCCCCCAGATGCAATGGGGTACCTGGTCTTTTAAAAATAAGGTCTTTTTAACAGGTGTAAGTTTGACTGAGGCAACATCCTCAGTTATCTAGCTGAGCAAGGCTAGATTAGAAAACAGGTAGAGAATGGTCTCTTTTATTTAATCAAAATATATGCATCATGGGGCAGCTAGATGGCACTGTGGATAGAACACTGGTCTTGGAATTGGGAAGACCTAAATTCAGATACTTATTTGCTTAAACCGGACTACATCATGTCCAGACCCTCAGAGTTTCTAACCAAAAGAGAAATAATTGCTATTTACTTTAACTCTGAGCCAAAAAGGGACCAAACAAGGATCAAGTGGGACTTGGGACCTATTAATCAATGAGAATCAGAATGATTTAAGGGCAGGGTCCTACCCTAAACCCCCAGGATATCTTTAGAGGGATAATCTTAAGGAAAAAAGGCAACAAGGGAGGCAGGTCGGGGCAGGAAAAGCTTCTTTTATAAAAAGTTATTTGAGTTTTGATTCCAAAGCATGGCCATTAACTAATCAAATCCTATACTAACAGTTAGGGATACAAAGGCCCACCCAGTTCTCAAGTAGCTCACAGACTAAAGGGGAAAGATAACATGGAAACAACTTAACTATGCAAACAAACTGTATACAGGGTGAACTGGGTGTAGTCTCAGAAGGCAGGACTAACGTTACAGGGAAATCAGAAAAGCTGCTTAGGGAAGAGTTTAGCTTTGATTTGAAAGAGATAGGAAAGCTCAGGGATGGAAATAGGAGGGAGAAAATAAGAGAAATGGAGGAATGCCATTGAGAAGGCATGGAGAACCTTTCTGTCCTGGGCTTTCTCCCTTTATGCTGTTTCCTGTGCCCATCTCACCAACTGCCATAGATTCATTTATCTTCTCTATGCAGAGGATTCTCAAATCTATCTGTCCAACCCCAAACTCGCTCCTGAATTTCCAACTCAGTTTCCAACTGCCTATTAGACATACTGAACTTCATAGATCTCAGAGACATCTTAAACATGTCCAAAACTGAACTCATCCTTTCCTCTAAATGTTCAAGATACACAAGCTCAAACTGATTTATCATTCTCTCTCTCTTCCCCATATCTAATTTGTTGACAAGGGCTATCAATTTTATCTTGATAACATCTTTCACCTATCTCCCCTTCCCTCTTCTGACACTACCACCAGCCTGGTACAAGACTTCATCAAGCCAAGCCAATTCTTCAACAACAGCCACAAGTCTCTTCCCACTACAGGCCATTCTGCATTCACAGCTGTCAGATGGACCTAAAATGCAAATCTGAGTATATCATTCCCCTCCCCCCCAACTCAACTCCCAATCACCTTTAGGGCCAAATATAAAATTCTCTTTGACATTCAAAGCTCATCTTTGGTACTTTTCCAATCTTCTTACCAGCAGGTATTCTGCCACCCATTGATGCTAGCCATCACTGAACAAGACACTCCATCTCCAGTTTTGTTATTGTTCACTTGTTTCAGTCTTTTTGATCCCATCAGGGTTTGCTTGGAGTGATTAGCCATTTCCTTTGCCAACTCATTTTACAGATGAAGAAATTGAGGCAAACAGGGTAAAAGGACTCGCCCAGGCTCATATACCAAGCATTCCCAGATTTGGGGTACTCTTCCCTGAAATCTCCCCTCCCATCTCTACCTTCTATTTCCTGGCCAATTCAATTCTAGTTAAAGTTCCACCTACAGAAGTTTTTCCCAATCTCTCTTAACTTCAGTGCCTTCTCTTTGCAAATAAAAAAAAAAAAAAAAAAAAAAAAAAGCTTCAGTGCCTTCTCTTGGTTATTTCCAATACATCCTGAATACAGCTTGTTCACACACAGCTATTTGCATGTTATCTTCCCATTAGACTTTAAGTTCCTTGAGAGCAGGGACTGTTTTAACTTTCTATCTCCAGCACTTGACACAGTACTTGGCACATAGCAGATATTTAATGAATGTTTACTGAATGGACAGGGTCAAAAACCAGACTGAAGGGAGTTAAGGAAATGGAAGGGAGTTTTCTATAGGAAGAAATCCAAAAGACAGAGATAAAGTGAGCATTCTGGGCATGGGGTACAGATGGGTACAAGTGGTACAAAATGGGAGCTGCAGGCCTAGATGGGATCAGGCTAGGAAAAGCCTTAAATGTCAGGAGGGACTTGGTGTTTGATCTCCTCCTCTTCAGGGGTTCTAACTCTATGGTCTTTGCCACCACGACTAACCTGCCTTCTAATCCTAGGACATCCCTTCCCCACTGGCAAGTTGCTTCTCTGGCCTCACTCTGGGCAAGAGCCCAGGCCAGTTGTTTTTCAGACCCTCCTGGCTGGGCTTCCAACTCTAGCTTTAGTGACCATGTCCCTGTCTCCATGCCTTCCATGCCTTCCTGCCATTCCTTTTCAGTCCCCTTTTCCCATTAGATCATAAGGGGCTTTCTTTTTGCTTATATTTCTATCCCAAGGGCTTAGGACAATTTTTTTGCACATGGTAAGTGATTAATAAATGCTTTCCATTTCCTTGCCCGATCCTAGGATTAGGGAACTACTAGAATTTACTGAGTTTCCAATAATAGGAAAATTTTTGAGATTTGTCTATAATATTCCAAGGTTTCATTTCAGGTACACCAAAAAAAATGTTCTTTATTCATAAGAGGATCATGACATTTGGGAGGCATAACATTCAAGTGAATTGGATTTAAATGAAGGAGGGTTGTGAAAGGTTACCTTCAGAACCATCTGGGTCCAGTGGCAAGATATTTGATCAGGATAGCTGGAGATGGCCCTGGATGTAATGAAGACCCTAGCCTTTTTAAGTTAAAGTCTTAATAAATATGAAGGAACATGTCCATAGACTCCATCTGGAGCTGGTCCTCAAGAGTCCTAGAATACTCTGGTGCTCTAGTGCCTGCTGCTTCTGGCCTTCCATACAACCATGGGCCTGGGATTTCATCAGGGTGAGTGGGTGGGCAGACTAGATTACAAGGGCCTTCCAGTGACAAGCCTCTGCCAATTTGGCTCAATCTACAATCTATCTGTAACCTTTCCACCTTGGACAATAGAAGTATAGAAGTTTCCAATCTGCTGGATTAACCTCTGGGAACACAGAATCATGCTACAGCATGATTAAGCAGGTCTCTATATTTGGAGTTAGTTAAAACCTTGAAGATCTTCTAGTTCAAACCCTCTCCTTTTAAAAATGAGAAAACTGGGTACTAGCAAGTTAAATGATTTGTCCATGATCATACAGTGAAGTAATTTGAACCCAGGCCTTCTGACTATAAAATCAATGTTCTTTGCACCCTACAAAATCAGATCCTAAAGGAGAACTGGAACAAAAAATACCCACAGTTTCTTTTCAATGAAGACACCATGGTATAGTGCGTAGGAGGAAGCAGAGCCGGTCTCCCAGCCTGGCTTTGCTCAAGCTTGCCAAGTTGGGCAAGTCACCCTCCATTTCTCTCTCTTACCATCTTTGGCTCCAAGGGGATCAAACTATACTGTTAAACTAGTAAAACAACAATTTCCAACTCAGAGGATTCTCAAGAAATTTTGTATAGGAAGAGAAAAGAAGGAAGGTGGTCAGAAGACAAGGAAAAAGGAGGCTGGTTTACAGGTTTAACAAGTAGTAACTTTAGGCAGGTGCCAACTAGACCCGACAACAGTTAAAAGTCTCTTCTGATTCTACAATTCTATTCTTTTCTTGAGTTGGAGGTTTCAAAAGAACATTTTTCTAACTTTTTTCAGGATATCAGGAAATTGGAGTCAAAAATTTACAAGAATTTAACTGAAATTACAACAGACAAAAAGTCCTCTACTTTTTTGTTAACAGAATCTAATAATCACCTTCCAATGCTATTGATTTCTCTCCTAGTAAAACTAATGGGGTAGGTTGTGAATTGCAAAGTCTTTGTTAAAAGAGTACATTTGTTTTTAAATGAGAAGTTTTGGAAAAATCTGGGGAGTTATTTTTGTCAAACTGGCTCTAATTCTCACATTAAGCTTTCTACTCTAGCCCTTTAATAGTGATAATCCATTTTAATTATGTTGTCATTACACAAGCCAAATTCATCCAGGACTCTGGATAAGGGAAAAAGAAGTTAGTAGACAATAACTTAAATCACAAAGTTTCTGAAAGGAGGCAGGGCCTGCCTGGAAAGTCTGGAAAATGACGCCTAAGCCCTAGAAGCAACACAAGAAGGCAAATGGCATTCATTTTTGCTACAAACCACCAAGGACAGTCAGGGCAAAAAATGGACTGAGGTTTAGAGCCAGGCCATTAACTGCTTCAGGGAATGGAAAAAGACTCTTGGCTTCTTCCCATTAAAAAATCACCAATGGCAAATCACTACCACTGGGTCTAATTTTGGGCAGCTGAGCATGGGTATAAAAGCACCAACCACAGAGACAGATAAAGTTAGCACAGGACAGCCCTCCACATTCCCTGTGATTAAAGATTTGGTACAAGAGAAATCTCAACTAACAAGCATTTTTTATTAGGCCCCTGGAGAAGCAAGGAATTCAAAGGGAAAAGTAGTCCTGCCCTCAAGAAACTTACCTTTTTCTGGGGGAATGGAGAAAGAAGAAAATATGTAAACAGATTAGTGTATTCCCATTTATTTAAGGAAAGAGTATCACTAACCCCAGGGGATCAGGCAAAAGGCATCCCAGAGAGAAACTCAAGACCTGAATCTAGATACAAGGGCTAGAGAGGACTATATGCACAATGGCAAGAGATGGAACAGATCCTCAGAGCTGGGAGTGCACCCCCATTAGAACTGGCATCTATGAGATCAATTAGTTAGTCTCCAGCCCTTTGTGGAAAAGAAACAGGAACTCAGGTGGGTTAAGTTTTAGAGCAAGTATTTAAATCAATCAACAAACATTTAAATGGAAAAACTAAGTCAGGAAGATCTAAATTAGATTTCCATCTCCCAACTCTTGTCTTTCCCCTGTAAATGGAGGATAATAATAGCACCAGCCTCCCAGGGTTTTTTTCAGGATGAGAGACCACAAGTAAAGGTATTTACGAGAAAGCATTACAAGCGCCTCCAGTCGCTCAAGAGGCGACTCCACAGAACTTGGCTCAGAGTTTGGAGAACCAGAGTTCAAATCTAGCCTCGGACCTTGGACCAGCTGGGCGATCCCCATTTGCCACTTCGGTGTCTTTCGGAAAGAAACCCCACCCAGAGTCAGCATTAACCCTTTCTGAAGACGCACCCCCGTTAGGGGCCGGAAGTCGGGAAGAAGCATTTATGAAGCGCCTACTGTGTGCCTTCACAAAGCCTCCCAGACAAGCCTCCCAGGAGCGCCAAGGCCTCTGGCTCGAGGATCCCACGGTTCTGCCCCATGCCCCCGGCATGGGTTCACCGGGCCCAGGAAGGACTCCCCACCCCCGCCCTTCGTCCGCCCAGGCTTCAACGGCCGACCCAGGCCCCCTGCCCTCCCCCTCCAGGGGTCAGCCCCTTAGGGCGGCGCTCTGGCAGTCCGCCCCTCCCCCCACCCACTCCAGGGACCCCGGCGGGGGACCGCCCGCCCAGGGGCCTTGTCACTGAGCGCTGGCGGTCGGCACGAGGAGTCGGGAACGGGAGTGGGCCTGACCTGCGACGATTCTCCCGGTCCTAGTCGTAAACTGATACCCGCCGCGGAGCTGCTCCCAGGGCCCCGATGAGCCTCATCGTCCCGCGCCGGGAGAAGTCGAGGCCGGACCAAGGGGCGGGGCGGGGGAGGGGAGGAGACCTCGGTCGGAGAAGGGAGTGGCGAAGGCCGGAAGGGGCAGGGCAGCTTCCGGGCCCCGCCGCCCAGGCCAAAGCTGTAGGTGGCCCGAGCGCCGGAAGTGCGCGTCCTTTTGGGCGCCATACTTGCTGAGGGCGGAACAAGGTTAGTGTCTCCGCTCTGACAATTGACGGGAATTCACTGCCAGGTGTTCCTGCCCAAGGGTGACTCTGACGTCACGCTCGCTCTTGGCTAGTGACCGAGCGCAGGGACGGAGTCACACGAGACTCGGGGGCGGAGTTTGGGGGAACCAAAGAGCTATCCGATCCAACCCACATCTTTACCCAAACCGGCTCCAAGCTAACCATGGTACCCTCCAGAGTTGAGGAACTCACAACTTACAGAAGCACCCGCTCCTCTAATTATTGTAAAGTTTGGGGTGACTTCTCCCTGATCAAGCCTAATTCCTCCTGCTCGTGACCGCCCTTCCAATTAAACAAGGGCCTGGACTGGGGCTTGACCTTGGAGCCCCCCGCCGGGAGGCTGACCTTGAGCCGCTTGCTGAACCTCACAGTTTCCTTCTCTGTAACAGGAAGGGGCTGGACCTCTTGGGTCCCTTCCAGCCCTAAATCTGTGGTCTTGGGAACAATCCCAGCCCTTCTGAAGCTTCTACTGGGGAAGGGGAAGGGGGAAGTTAGTCTCTAGATTCCAAAATGCTCTGGGCCATCCCAACTCTACTAGAGTCATAGCAGGAGGGGAAGGGGAGCACTGAGCTGAGCCTTGCTAGGAGTTCAACTTGGCCATGGTCCCAGGATTCAAACAACTAAACGAAGGCTAGGTCTGTAACACTAAGGTACCGACACGTTGACTGGAAGTTTTACATCTTTCCCAGACAGATATTAAAATGACTGGTTACAGACATGATTAAAATGTTACACACCACTCCCCTTTCCAGGAATAAATTTTGCATTTAGGGTTTCACCCAAAAATGTTATGAGGAAAATTCCATTTACTAATTAATGAAAGAACTGTCCGATGCTTTTTAACTTGGTTCATACAGTTAGTCTCTCTCAGAAAAGCCAGTCCTTAAAAAAAGACTTTCTAAAGCCGAATGTCATCGGAAAAAGCTCTTTCCACCAAATGCAATACAATTTCCTAATTTTTAAATACCTTAGGAGTGGCTTAGGAGTTCCGGTGACCTGAGTAGAGGAAAACAGGAAATGAGTGTAGCTAGGTTTTTTCCGACCCACTAGGAATACTCCCCTTAAGGAAAGAACTTTTGAAAGTCTTGAGTTTACATTTTAAAGCTCTTCTCTCCCACCTTAAATATCTTAATCTTGGGGAAAATCTCATTTAAATTCTTAAGAAATTTTAAATTTACATTGCACATTTTAAATTTACATTGCATGAAAGCTGGGAAGAAAAAAATTCCCTTAAAGTATTAAAAGCACTTTTTAACTTTCCCTTTCAATCATCTAGAGTCTGAAAGTGACTTTCATGTTCAGTCCCCAGCACCCTAGAAATGGATAGCTAAAAACATTCATTACATAATTCCTTTTATTCAAACAAAGAAATTGACCATTCTAAAGTTCATTGTAAAGAGAATTTCTTTTTTTTTTTTTTTTTTTTTTTTTTTTTGCTTTTTGCTGAGGCAATTGAGGTTAAATGACTTGCCCAGAGTCACACATGTTAAGTGTCTGAGGTCAAATTTGAACTGAGGTCCTCCTGACTTCAGGGCTGGTGCTCTATCCACTGCGCCATCTAGCTGCCCTATTGTAAAGAGAATTTTAATGACATTAATAATATCCCATCTTTAAGCCACGGAGGAAGTGGGTGCTGTGTGGATAAAAATGTAGATATTCTTGCCGAAAGGAGCTTACAATCTAATTGAAAAGAAACTAAGTTCTACTATGCTCAAAAAGTTATCAAACTGTGCATACCCTTTCCCAAAGAGATTTTAAAGGAAGGAAAGGGACCCACGTGCTCAAAAATGTTTGTGGCAGCCCTTTTTGTAGTGGCTAGAAACTGGAAACTGAGTGGATGCCCATCAATTGGAGAGTGGCTGAACAAATTATGGTATATGAATGTTATGGAATATTACTGCTCTGTAAGAAACAACCAGCAGAACAACCAGTTCCAATTGTTCAGTAAATAAGGCCATATATGCCCAGAGAGAGGGACATGAGATATGCACTACAACATATCATTTTCATGCTCTCTATGGATGTTTGCTTGCATTGGGTTTCCTTTTTCAGATATCTTTTGTTCATGTAGATACCATTGTTCTTGCACAGCAAGATAAGTATGGAAATATGTATACATATATTCGACTTGTCAAATATTTTAATATAATTAACATGTAATAGATTTCCTGCCATCTAGGGGAGGAGAGGGGAATAGGGGGGAAAATTTGTAAAGGAAAGCTTTGTAATGGTCAATGTTAAAGAACTACCCATACATATGTTTTGCAAATAAAAAGCTTTAATTAAAATAAAAGAAAGAAAAAAAAGAAACTAAGTTCTAGATTGTGTGACACAAGTACTTTTAGAAATCCTCAGACTTCAAATATCACTATTGTAAGAAACAAAATATCTTACCAGAACTCTACAGACTCACTGATTAATTCCGAAAAGATTTATTTTACATTCTCGAAAGAATGGGTGCCTAGGTGAGTAGACTCATCTTTGAAACTCCAAAGGCAGCATTTTATGTCCTATCCTGAATCACATCCCTCTCAATTCCCTATTAGTTGGAGGTTCAGAAGTATGTGAATATTGACTCCTCCTTACATAGCCAGTCCCTACCCAAGGAGATTACATTCTTGTTGGGCGAAGTTAATAGTGAAAGGTTAGGGACAAAGAACAAAAGATTCTTTTCAAATCTCTGGCCACCACCGTTGATTACAAAAGTCTGTCCCTGCCCCCAAGGAGCTTACATTTTTTTGGGAGAAGATAAACACCACCCTTGATCATTTCTTGTTGTCCATGTTTCAGCTTTTTAATTTGCTTGATTTCTCCAATTTACTGTGGAAATCCAAAATGCCCATCACAATTGTGAAAAAAGACTGTGAGAGAAATTGAGTTATAAAAAGATGTAGAACTTGGATTAGTGAATTTTAACCAGGGGGTTGAGGTGGGAGAAAAATAATATTTAAAAAAAAATTATCAAGGCAGGAATTAGCAAAGCCTGTGTGGGAAGCTGCAATCCACCTTTATTAGTTCAGGGCAGCTCTATCTACATTTAGGTATGGATCTTTAGATCCATCATCAGAGTAGAAATAATTTGTATCTTAAGAATCTGAGGTTTTTTTTTCTTGTAGATCCTATTTTTCTTGTACAGTAAGATAACTGTATAAATATATATACATATATTCAATTTGTCATGTATTTTAACATAATTAACATGTATTAGACTTCCTGCCATCTAGGGGAGTGGATGAGGGGGAAGGAGAGAAAATTTGTAACAAAAAGCTTTGCAAGTGTCAGTGTTGAAAAATTACCCATGCATGTGTTTTGCAAATAAAAAGCTTTAAAAAAAAATCTGATTATCTTCCGGGTGGAAAAATAACTCTGATACTTAAGTCTTCAAAGGACATTGAAGAAGACTCCTCTCAATAGATACCCAACAAATAGTCTTCCAGCTTTTGCCTGAAGATCTCACATGATGAAGAAACCCTCTGGCTCCTCAAGTAGATTTGTCCACTCTGGGAGAGTTTTAATCTTTACTGATTTTAACCTGACACAAAACCAAAATTTGCTTCTTTGCAGCTTCCACCCATGGCTCCTACTTCTAACCTCTGGGGCCAAAAAACCCTTTAGTGATGTAAAAACTAATTATTTTGATCTTCTTAAGTCATCTTCAGGCTAAGCAAACTCAGGTCCTTGTATAGAATGATGTTGATGGGATAAAATAGGTACCAGTAATAATAAATAGATATAATACGTGCAGGAGAAAATTGATTGTAAAAAGATTATATAAATACAGCATTGCTAGGGTATGGGACCCTGCTGAGAGGGAGTAGTGAGGTCACCTTGACCTGTGGTATACAATAAGTTTTCTGCCACTTTGCAGAGACGCCCTTGTTGAGCAAGGAGCACTGGTGCATGGCATGGGAATGGGTTGAGCCTGAGGGTCACAGCTAGTTGCTCATGAGCAGGGGTGCCTTGACAGGGCCTCTCACCTGTGAGTGGGTTGCTGACATGGCTGGGTTGGCTCTCCCATTGGCAGATACCATGCATACTCAATGCCCACGAGCTGCTTCTTTGAATGGTGATTGCCTACTGTTCTCATGCTGACCAGGCTTGCAAAAATGGATATCAACAAGACTGTGCAGCATAATAAATTGGAGCACTCTAAGAGTCTCCCCCCTCATTCATCTCGCCTCTGAGATCAAAGGGCTCATACAAGAGACTCAGTTCATGACATGGAACAACCATGATGAAATATCTATCACAGTTTACAAAAGAATACTATTTATTATGTGAATTAACACACAGGAGTTATTGAGGAAACGGGTTTTTAACAATTAACAAGGGGAAATAAAAGTTCTCTAGTGGAACTCGAAATTAACAGAAGACAATCATTAAAGGGAATCCACCATGAGGTTGGAGTACACCATTGACCACAGGCTAAAAACAAAAGAGATTAATAGGGGAATGGGATTATATCATTTGCTGGTGGATTAACTCTAAAAGGGATTTAGCATCCTAAAAGAATAAGCCATAATGGGAGAAAGACATCATGAGGCAATGGGGGGAGAGGAAAAGAAAGACACCCTAAAACAGTATACCATGAAAGGCTAACTCTAAAAAGGATTTAGGGAAGATCTATACCAGGAGTAGCTCTTTTATAGGGGAAATATAACCTTGGGGATTTGACTTCATAACTCGGCTTTCTGATTGGATACTTTGCTGGCAATCCTATGGACACTTTCTTCTCTACAATCCCAGCAGATGAAAAAATAATACCTTGAAGACAGTAGCTTTAGGGACTATGGCCTCTTATGTCGAAGAGAAATGCTGTCTATGAACACTATCTAGAAAAGCACTCATCCTCAAGAATCCAACAGAGAGTTATACTTAAGAAGACCATAGGGTCTACACAACTGAAGGAGAAAGACTTTCAGAGCATGTACTGACAATTACCCCCTGAAAATATGTATATTTGATAAATGTGCCTCAGATCTGAGTCTATTCTTCCAGGAACCCTGTGTTCAAGTGGAAATTATTTTCTAACTCTTATTCTTGCTATAACTTTTTAGTAAATCTTTTCTTAAAGCATATGGAATTCAAATGATTGGTAATTTTTCATTCTTTTGATTTTGTTTTATTGCTTCTTGATTCTCATGGAGTGTTAGCTTCCACTTGCCTGATTCTATTTTTAAAAGAATTATTTTCTTCACTAAGTTTTTCTATTTGACCAATTATATTTTTAAAGGAGTGCTTTTCTTCAGTGAATTGTTGCATCTAATTTTCCATTTGGTCAATTCTTCCTTTTAAGTCATTCTTCTCTTCACAGGATTTTTGTGCCTCTTTTACCATTTGGCCTATTCTGTTTTTTAAGGTATTATTTTCTTCAGTATTTTTTTGTGCTTCCTTTACTAAGCTGACTTTTCCCCCATGATTTTCTTGCATCACTCTCATCTCTTTTCCAATTTATCTCTATTATTTCATTTTCAAAATCCTTTTTGAATTCTTCCATGGTCTGAGACCAATGCATATATATATATATGTATATATATATATATAAAATTTTTTGGACACTTTGGATATAGCAGTTTTGATTTTGTTGTCTTCTTCTGAGTTTGTTTTGATCTTTCCTGTCACCTAGTAATTTTCTTTTTTTAATTGAACTTTTTTGTTTTCAAAATATATGCAAGGAAAATTAAGACAACTCTGAGGTACCACTACACACCTGTCAGATTGGCTAGAATGACAGGAAAAGATAATGATGAATGTTGGAGGGGATGTGGGAAGGCTGGGACACTAATACATTGTTGGTGGAACTGTGAACAGATCTAAACATTCTGGAGAGCAATTTGGAACTATGCTCAAAAAGTTATCAAACTGTGCATACCCTTTGACCCAGCAGCATTTCTATTGGGCTTATATCCCAAAGAAATCATAAAGGAAGGAAAGGGCCCCACATGTGCAAAAATGTTTGTGGCAGTCCTTTTTGTAGTGGCTAGAAACTGGAAACTGAATGGATGCCCATCAATTGGAGAATGGCTGAATAAATTATGGTATCTGAATGTTATGGAATATTATTGTTCTGTGAGAAACGACCAGCAGGATGGTTTCAGAGAGGCCTGGAGAGACTTGCATGAACTGATGCTAAGTGAAATGAGCAGAACCAGGAGATCATTATACATGGCAACAACAATACTATATGATGATCTGCTCTCTATTGATGTTTGCTTGCATTGTGTTTCCTTTTTCTGATTCTTCTTTCTTGTAGATAAGATTTTTCTTACACAAAAATGATAAGTGTGGAAATATGTATATATATATATATTTGATTTGTCAAGTATTTTAACATAATTAACATGTAGTGGATATCCTGCCATCTAGGGGAGGGGTGGGGAGTAGGGGGGGAAAATTTGTAACAAAGCTTTGTAAGGGTTAATGTTGAAGAATTACCCATACATATGTTTTGCAAATAAAAAGCTTTAATAAAAAAAATACTGTATGATGATGAATTCTGATGGACATGGCTCTCTTCAACGATGAAATGTTTCAAACCACTTCCAATTGTTCAGTGAAGAAAGCTATCTACACCCAGAGAGAGGCATGTGAAATGTGGACCACAACATAACATTTTCATGCTCTCTATTGATGTTTGCTTGCACTGTGTTTCCTTTATCTGATTTTTCTTTCTTGTAGCTATGATTTTTCTTGCACAAAAATGATAAGTGTGGAAATATGTATACATATATTCGATTTGTCAAGTATTTTAACATAATTAACATGTAGGGGATATCCTGCCATCTAGGGGAGGGGTGGGGAGTAGGGGGGAAAAATTTGTAACAGAAAGCTTTGTAAGGGTTAATGTTGAAGAATTACCCATACATATCTTTTGCAAATAAAAAGTTTATATATATATATATATATATATATATATATATCTGCTCTGAAATCAGATT
>JAJPUD010000895.1:501478-540389 GCA_023553655.1 Myrmecobius fasciatus
ATATATATATATATATATATATATATATATATATATATATATATGCAAGGATAATTTTTCAATATTGACTCTCGAAAACCCTTGTGTTCCAATTCCCCCTCCTCACGCCCTTTCCTAGATGACATATAATCCAATATATGTTAAACATGGTAAAAATATGTTAACTATAGACATATATAGTTATAGAATTATCTTGTTGCACAAGAAAAATCAGATCAACAATTTTTTTTTAAATGAGAAAAAAAAATAAAATTCAAGCAAACCACAACAAAAAGAGTGGAAATGCTGTCTTGTGATCCACCCTCAATTCCCACAGTCCTCTCTCTGGGTGTAAGTGACTCTCATCATCACAAGATCATTGGAAATGGTCTCAATCATATCATTGTTGGATAGAGCCACATCCATCAGAACTGGTCATAATATTGATGTTGTTGCGTACAATGATCTCCTGGTTCTGCTCATTTCACTTAGCCTCAGTTCATGTTAGTCTCTCCAGGCTTTTCTAAAATCATCCTCCTGAACATTTCTTATAGAACAATAATAATCCATAACATTCATATACCATAACTTATTCATTTATTCTCCAATGGGCATCCAGTTTCTAGTTTCTAGCCACTACAAAAAGTGCTGCCACAAACATTTTTGCACATATGAGCTCCTTTCCTTCCTTTAAGAACTCACTACATAATGATGATTTATGTGAATTTATTTTGTATCCTGCAGCTTTGCTAAAGTTGTGAATTGTTTCTTTTTTTAAAGTTTTTTTAGTTGATTCTCTAGGATTCTCTAAGTATACCATCATATCATCTACCGAGAGTGATGAATTGGTTTCCTCATTACCGATTCTAATTCCTTTCATTTCTTTTGCTAAAGCTAACATTTCTAATACAATATTGAATAGTAATGGTGATAGAGGGCAACCTTGTTTCATTTCTGATCTTATTGGGAAGGGTTCTAGTATGTCCACATTACATATGATGCTTGCTGATGGTTTTAAATAGATGCTACTGATCCTGCTGATTATTTTAAGGAAAACTCCATTTATTCCTATACTGTCTAGTATTTTTAATAAGAATGGGTGTTGGATTTTATCAAATGCTTTTTTTGTATCTATTGGCATAAATCCTGCTTGGTCAGAGTGTATTATCCTGAGGGTGACTTTCTGTAATCTGCTAATACTTTAAGATTTTTGCATCAATATTCATTAGAGAAATTGGTCTATAATTTTCTTTCTTTGTTTTCATCCTACTTGGTTTAGGTATCAGCACCATATCTGTGTCATAAAAGAAATTTGGTAGGAGTCTTTCTTTTGCTGTTTTTCAAATAGTTTGCATAGTATTGGAATTAATTGCTCTTTAAATGTTTGGTAGAATTCACATATAAATCCATCTGGACCTAGTAATTTTCTGTGATCAAAATCTTCATCATTTGCTCATATTTCCTAGTCTATTTCCTGATTTTAAAGTTTATATTAAAGTTGAGTTCTGCTTTCAGAGTGTAGGGAGCACCTGCTAAATTGCAGGGGGTTTGTACAGCTCTTTTCAGAGCAGGTTATTGGAGTTTATTGGCTTTACTCCTTCCAAGGAGATATGTTTACTACTCTTCTGGTCTATGCTCTGCTCTACCCCAGGTGGGGTCTCTAGAAACCCCACCTTTATTTATCTAATCATAAAACCAAGTTATCACATCAGATCCCCGGGTTGTATTTCCCCTATAAAAGATCTGTTCATACTGTAGATCTTTGCTAACTTCTCTATGAATTTAGCCCACCAGACAATGGTATACTTTCCACCACCTGGCATCTTCCCCTCATTTTTCCTGGCTAATTATGAGTTCCAATAGGGAACTTGTCTCTCCCCTAGTTAATTGCTAAAAATCCTTTTGAAGAGTTGAATCTGCTCTTAGCTGTGTATTGAAATCTTTGTCCTTGGATTTGCCTATAAATTCTTTTGGGACAACTTGTGACATCAGTCCATAACCCTAATGTTTTGGGGGTCTTACCTTTACCCTGTAATTCTGGTGATCTGGTATGGGAAAAGTCTGATTGCACTTTGTAACCTCAAAGTTTTGGTGTCCCTATTTGGAGATAGTCTCTGTGATTTTAACAATTCTATCTAGTCTCAATAGTATTTAAGAGGAAAGGTTGCCTCCTTGCATTAGAATTTCAAGTTCATCTTTCTTATTCACTTGAGTGGTTCCCTATTTCCTCCAAGTTAAAATTTAAACTCTAGCATTTTAAACTATTCATAATCTGGCTGTAGTTACCAGTGGAGTTACCATTGCATATTATTCCCTCACCACAAATTCTGCCTTCCAAATGAGATGGTATGCTTGAGTTCTCTAAATAAGACAAGTTGTCTCCTGACTTCCAACTCTCACACAAACTGTCTCCCATGTCTGAAATGCTCTCCCTCCCCTTTGTCGCCTCCAAGCCCTTGATGTTGTGAT
This sequence comes from Myrmecobius fasciatus, assembly GCA_023553655.1. Lineage (NCBI taxonomy): Eukaryota > Metazoa > Chordata > Mammalia > Dasyuromorphia > Myrmecobiidae > Myrmecobius > Myrmecobius fasciatus. Next base: position 503,927 of record JAJPUD010000895.1, read on the forward strand.
TTACCCTTTGTGTCATGCTCTTCGTGACCCTATTTGGGGTTTTCCTAGCAGAGATACTACAATGGTTTGCCATTTCCTTCAGCTCATTTCACAGATGAGAATACTGAAGCAAATATATTTAAGTAACTTGCTCTCACATCTAGAAATGTCCTGACTTCAGGGAGATTATATTTAATTAGGAAGACCACATACAAAGGAAGCTTGACAAGGGCAAGAGATAGGATTTGGTGGTTTTGATTGTATTATCTGTGTACAGGTTTCATCCCTAAACAGCATTTAAAGTCTTGGACAGCAAGTACTGCCCCACCTGGATCAGTATCTTTCACCAATTCCAGTTCTAAATCCAAGATCCTATGATTAAGATCAAAAACCTTTTTAGGTTCTGATAAAAGTCTCATTTCTAAAATATATAGAGAATTGTCTCATATTATAAGAATTCAAGCCATTCTCCAATTGATAAATGGTCAAAGGATATGAAGACAATTTTCAGATGAAATTCAAACTATTTCTAGTCATATGAAAAGGTGCTCCAAATCATTATTGATCAGAGAAATGCAAATTAAGACAGCTCTGAGGTACCACTACACACCTGTCAGATTGGCTAAAATGACAGGAAAAGATAATGATGAATGTTGGAGGGGATGTGGGAAGGCTGGGACACTGATGCATTGTTGGTGGAACTGTGAACAGATCCAGCCATTCTGGAGAGTAATTTGGAACTATGCTCAAAAAGTTATCAAACTGTGCATACCCTTTGACCCAGCAGCGTTTCTATTGGGCTTATATCCCAAAGAGATCTTAAAAGAAGGAAAGGGCCCCACATGTACAAGAATGTTTGCAGCAGCCCTTTTTGTAGTGGCTAGAAATTGGAAACTGAATGGATGCCCATCAATTGGAGAGTGGCTGAATAAATGATGGTATCTGAATGTTATGGAATATTATTGTTCTGTAAGAAATGACCAGCAGGATGATTTCAGAGAGGCCTGGAGAGACTTACATGAACTGATGCTGAGTGAAATGAGCAGAACCAGGAGATCATTATACATGGCAACAACAATACTATATTATGATCAATTCTGATGGAATGGCTCTCTTCAACAATGAAATGTTTCAAACCAGTTCCAATTGTTCACTGAAGAAAGGCTTATACACCCAGAGAGAGGGATGTGAAATGTGAACCACAACATAACATTTTCATGCTCTTTATTGATGTTTGCTTGCATTGTGTTTCCTTTATCTGATTTTTCTTTCTTGTAGATATGATTTTTCTTGCACAACAATGATGTGTGGAAATATGTATACATATATTTGATTTGTCAAGTATTTTAACATAATTAACATGTAATTGATATCCTGCCATCTAGGAGAGGGGTGGGGACTGGGGGTAAAATTTGTAACAGAAAGTTTTGTAAAAATCAATGCTAAGGAACTACCCATACATATGTTATGCAAAAATAAATAAATAAATAATAAAAACAAACAAACAAAAAAAACCCCAAAAAACAAAACAAAACAATGAAATGTTTCAAACCAGTTCCTATTGTTCAGTGAAAAAAGCCTTATACATCCAGAGAGAGGCATGTGAAATGTGGACCACAACATAACACTTTCATGCTCTCTACTGATGTTTGCTTGCATTGTATTTCCTTTCTCTGATTTTTCTTTCTTGTAGATACGATTTTTCTTACACAAAAATGATGTGTGGAAATATGTATACATATATTCGATTTGTCAAGTATTTTAACATAATTAACATGTAGTGGATATCCTGCCATCTAGGGGAGGGGTGGGGAGTAGGGGGGAAAAATTTGTAACAGAAAGCTTTGTAAGGGTTAATGTTGAAGAATTACCCATACATATGTTTTGCAAATAAAAAGTTTTAATAATAATAATAAAAAAGAAAATCTTTTTAATGGTTAATATAATCCCAACAATCCTTGTTAGAAGTGCTCCATCCTTGGGAAGGAGTCTCAAGCATTCCTGGGTGTGGCCCACTAATCCCATTCTGAAACATCATCTTAATTAACTGTCCATATCTCACTTCTGTCTCTCTTCTGAATCCCTTGCCTTGGATGGACAACAGAATTATAAAAAATTCTGGTGTCCCCATAGTCTTTACTTTAAAAAAACAAAAACAAAAACATTTTTTTAAGTTATCCTGGCTTCCTTCAAAACATTCCAATTCCTCCCTGAGACCTTTCCCAGATCTCTAGTTCCTACCCCTTTTAGACTAACTTCCATTCTTTCTGCATGGATATATAGTGTGTACATAGTTATTCACCTATATACATCCTCACTGGGATGTAAATTCCTTGAGGACTGGAACTTTTTGCCTTTGTACCCCTAATGTTTGGCATAGGATTTAGCATGTAATAAGCACTTAATAGATGTTTGTTTCCTGACTTTCTTGCCCAAGACTTTGCCATGCTTCTGGTAGTATCAATTATGCCCACATGAATCACCTAAAGTGGGTAGGGGTTATCTAGTCTGAGGATTCCCAAAAGGTTTTCCATCACGTCTTGGTTTTATGCTTCAAGATGACAACAATCCTTTTACTGTTACTAGGTGGTTATCAGGTAGATCAGCAATTATTCCCCAAATTAGCTCAACTCATCTGAATGTTTTACTTGTTGTAGGCAGCAATACTAAAAATGCTATCTCATGCTTTTAAGTCTTCAGTTTCTTACTTAAGATTTTATAATTTTTGACAATGATTCCTTTGAAGAGTACAATTTGTACTCATACAAATAACCAGAAAATGAATGGTAATCTGCTTTGACAAGAATGGGAAATTTTCTGTTATGTCCTTCTACCCTTCAACTTCCTGTCACAATCCAAAATTTCCCTCTGCCTCTTGTGATCATTTCTGATCTTTTAATGAGTTCATGTTGACATCTTCCTATCTTATTTTTATGGGAATATTTCGTTTTCTTAATCCCAAAATTAGAAAGTTTATTGACTCTTCTCTCCATTTATTTTTTTTTATTCTATGAAGGAGACCAGCTAAGTACTTTGAAGTGGTTGATTGGCTTTCCTTGGCAGAAGGTCAAATATTTCACATTATGCAAATCAAACTGCCATAAATCATAAACCACTGGGCTCTGCCCTCCCTGGGACCATCAATCCTCATTTCCAACCAGTTTTTCACCATCTTCCTTTCCTTCTCTTGCTTTAACAGCCAATTAGTAGTATATAGACCCTGGAAAAGGTATGTCAATTAACTACCCTATTGTTCCATTGCCTATCACAGAGTTTCTTTACCATAACTACTTTCCTTGACCACTACTCCCCTCTATCCTTTGTCTCCAATTAAAATGTAAGGTCCTAGAAGAACAAAACTGTCTCATTTTTGTCTTTGCCCCCCCCCCATGCCCGGCACACCCTTAATAAATGCTTTTCATTCACTCATTCTTTATAGCCATTGCAATATTCTCCCTGCATGCCCTACTTTCTTGAGCAGTGACATACTCAGACAGTTTGTAGTTCTTACCTGTATACCTACTAGAGCAGGGCTTTAAAATTTTTTTCTCTTGCAAATCCTTTTTGCTGGAGAAATTTTTACATGATCCCAGGTATAGAGGTATATAAAATAGATATACAGATCAGACATTTACTGATGATAAGTGTCATGACCTCCATATTCAGTTACAAGATCCCATATAGGGAATCGTCCCACAAATTAGGTAACTAGGCTAGAGCATTGCTATGGCAAACTGCTTGTGCTGGTCTTCACAGCTGGAGCTTTCTTTCTCACTTCTCTTAACATCTTGACAGCCAGGCTACCTAACTTATTTTTCCTTCTCTTTGTCTTATTATTTTATCTATATTCTACTTTTCTTTCGCTTAAGTCACATCACCTCAAAGAGCCTATAGTCAGGAAGACCTATCCAGCCTCAGACCTTTCCTAATGAATGGGGCCAGGAGATTCTCAGGTGTAGGCCCTTAAGTCTAAATTTCAGGAAGTCATGTGATCCCTATTCTCAGAGGGCAGTAGAGCAGAAAAGGTCAAATCCAAGTCTAAGCTTTAGGAAGTCACATGATTCCAAGAATTAGACAGCATTGCTGACCATTGGTCAATAGTTACTTCCTTTTCAGTCCATCCAAAGAATTTAAAAGTCAGGGTAGAACCCAAGGTTTTTTTGTTTGTTTGTTTGTTTTGCTATATAATTCACTCCTGTTTTCCACTGATGAGGGATGCTGCTGATGAAGTTCGTGAAAGAGGGAGAGATGATGTGGGACCTCCATCTTTGGCCATTCAAGGGCTTCGTGAAGAATCTACGAATCCCTGTTGAATGAGGCAAGCCATCTAATATGGTTAAAAAAAGGAAACAAGTTTTTCACTGAAAACAAACTCTTGCCAGTGGGCAGAGGCCTACTAGGGCTTTTGCTTTGGTGGGTTTACACTGAGCAAGAGCTCAGCAGGCCTTTCCCCTTGTGGGAAACCATCTGAAGATTGGGGTTCAGAGTCATCCTTTTATTTTGCCTTCTAAGGCTTCAGGCTGGGAGATTAAGGGCTAGTTTCTGTAAAGGGCAGTGATTGTGTCCTTGGTCAAGATTTCTGATTGAATTGCAAGTTTGCCTATGAATAGGTGGGTTTTTCAGATTTAGGATCTCTCCAGCCCATCCCCCATGATCAGGGGACACAGAATCAAGGACAGTTTACATCATGCCCCCCTCAAGTTGTCACCCCAAATTCATTTGGAGCAAAGGGACAAAGGTCTCATCTGTAACTGCTTCAAGCTGACAAGGGTTGTAGAGCTGTCCCTAAGTTCAGTGGGGGTTCAGGCCAAGAGGGGATCTGAAGATAGCAGCAGCAACATCAAAGGGGTGTCGAGTGCCCGAGCCAGCTGTCCCATGATTTTCAGACTTTGAGTAGCTGGAAGTTTGTAGCTTGGAGCTAGAAGGAAAAAAAGCTCACAAGCAGGTTAAAAGTGGGGTGATGCCCAGGGATGGTGACATTTGGGAATGGGGACTTTGCAACTAATGCATTGGGTCCCATCTGTGGGCTGCCTTGAGGATGCCCAACAAACCTGAATGTCCCCACTGCCCACGGAACTCCCTAGCCGAAAGGCTAAGCAGGAGTTAACTACTCGCTGGGGCCACAGAATCACATCAAGAAAAGCAGGAGAGAAAATGCTAGGAGCAAAGTTCTCATCCTTGGAGTGAGAAAGAGTTGTAAAGTCTATTTGCCAATCTTCCCCTGGGTATGTGCCCCTTCTCTGAATAGGCTTCAGGAGAGGGGGAGTTAACAGCTCCTTCAGGATTTGCTTGGGCACAAACTGGGCAGGCCTGGCAGACCTGCCTGATTGTTCCCAGCTTGTGACCAGTAAAAATGTGTTTCACAAGGGATTGAAGAGCATTTCTTCCCAGGTGTTAGTCTGATGAAGACCAAAAATGAGCTTCCACTGACTTGCCTCTGGGATTAAAAGCTGGTTTGAGGGTCTTTGAAACCAGCCAGAGGGAGAGAGTATGTACCCCTTTCTCTCCATATAGCTCCAAGAGCATGCAGAATATGAAAAGCATATTTGCAGTCAGTATAGATGTCCACTCTCATTCCCTTCCCCAGTTCCAAAGCTCTGGTTAGGGCAGTGAGTTCTGCTTTCTGGGCAGAAGTCCCAGGGGGCAGTGGCTTGGCTTCCAAGGTGCCATGGAGGCTCACCACAGAATAACCTGCCTTACTTTCCCCATTTTCTCCCAGCTGATCTTTGTCAGGGGTAGGATTAAGGATGTGGCACACCTGGAGAGTAAGGTTTGGAGTATCTAATAGGAGATCCTGATATCTAGGAAGCCTCCCAGCAGCAAGTCACTGATGCCCTTTGGCCTCTAAAATGCTCTTTTTTTTAAACCTGGTCAGGGGTAAAAATGTTCGATGGCTGTCCCAGAGTAAGTTCTGAAGCCTCTTCAATTAAAATGGCAGTCTCAGCTATTGCTCTAAGGCATGAAGGCCATCCTAGGGAAACTGAGTCCAGTTTTTGGAGAAATAAGCAACAAGTCTGGGATCAGGCCCGAGTCAAGAACCTCAGGGATTGGCTTGGTCTTTCATCCACATAATGAGTGAAAGGCTTTTCTAAATTAGGCAAAGCCAAGGCAGGGGCAGAGGTCAGTTTGGCCTTCAAGGTTTTAAAAGCCCTCACCTGATCTGGGCCCCATTCAAGGGGAAGATGATGGGGTTCTTGAATAGAATCATAGAGGGTCCTAGCAATAATCCCAAAATTAGGTATCCAAATTCTGCAGAAACCAGCCTTGCCCAAAAAAGTGCCTAGCTGTTTCTTTGAAGCAGGGCCTGGAAGGGATAAAATGTTGTGTCGTTTTCTTCGATTAGGGAGGGAGAAGTAAAGTGGAGGTAAGATTGTGGCCCAGATATTTGACTGACTGACAGGCAATGTGGGCTTTGGGGAAGGAGACCCTGTAGCCTCTTGAGGCTAGAAAAGTTAGGGTTTTTAGGGCTGCATTTAGGGAATCCTCTCAGGTGGGACTGCAGATCAAAATATCCATAAATTGGATAAGACTGCTTTTAAGAAGCTTCAAATCCCTTAAATCTTTAGCCAGTCCAAATGTATGTGGGCTATCTCGGTAGCCCTGGGGCAAAACTGTCCAAGTCAGTTGGTGGGGATACTCCCCTGGCTTCACACCATTCAAAAGAGAAATTGTGAGCCTTTGAGTAAGGGTATACAAAAGAAAGCATCTTTAAGATCTAGGGTGAAGAGAACCATTTTGTGTCCCCTGGGATCTGGGTAAGAATGGTATTGGGGTTAGGCACAATGGGGTGAATAGGAATAACAGCCTCATTAATTGCCCTGAGGTCCTGCACTATAAGAAATTCCCCATTGGATTTTCTAATAGCAAGAATGGGGCTGTTACAGGGAGACTCACAGGGAAATAGGAGCTCGTACTTAAGAAATTTCTCAAAGGTCAAAACTCCTCCCTTATCTTCTGCTTTATTGGTTATGGAGAAATACACTGGGGTCCTGAAGCTTAATTAATTAATTAAAGCTGGGGTATCGAGGGCAGCTAGGTGGTACAGTGGATAGAGCACCAGCCCTGAAGTTCAAATATGATCTCAGATACTTAACACTTCCTAGCTGTGTGACCCTGGGCAAGCCACTTAACCCCAATTGCCTCAGGGAAAAAAAAGTTGGGGTGGTTTGGGTGGCTCACCGGGCTTGCCCAGGAATCCCTTGGTCCCAGATGAAGGTGTCTATTCTCTCCCAGATTTCAGAGGGAATGTGAGAGGGTTTTGAAAGCAGTGCAAAAAAGCTCATTTGGAGGTCTGAGAAGGGAGAATTGGGTCCCCAATTTCACCATTAAATCACACCTCAGTAAGGGAGCAAGACAAGAAGAAATAATTATAAATGAGTATTTGAATAGCCCATCACCGAATCGACAAGCCAGTTCTTAAATTTCCCCTCCATCCCCATTATTCTATGGAGGGAAGGGTCAGGTGGGACCAGAGCATCTGAGCAAAACCAAGACAGGCCTCCCGTATCAAAAAGAAATTCAATGGCCTTACCTGCCACATCCAAAGTAACCCTGGGTTTGTCAGTGGTGATGGAGTAAGGGGGGGCCTGGCCAAACCCCAGGCCCCATCATTCCTGGTTCTGAGGAGATGGGAGGAGGGCAAAGCTTGAGGCAACGGGGTCTACCCCTCTCTGGGCAGTCCCTCTTCCAGTGCCCTTCATGATTACAGTTAAGACAAGGGCCAGGGGGTTTCCTTCGAGGGCAGTTGCCTGCCCAGTGGCCCTGTCCAGCATCTGAAGCACAAACCCTTATAGTTACCAGAAATGGCAGCAGCCAAAATTTGGGCCTGTTCTTTGTTTCTTGCCCTGACTCTGTGATCTTCCTTCTCTGCTGCTTTTAGGTCTCTATTATTAAAGACTCCAAAAGCTATTTCTAACAACTGAGTCTGGGGAGTTTGGGGTCCCTTGGCTAACTTTTGCAGCTTCCTCCATGTCTGGGGCAGACAGGTTAATAAAATGCATGCTGAGGGCAGTGGTCCCCTTTGGAGAAGTGAGGTCCAAATTAGTGTATTTTCTCAGGGCCTGTATAAGGTGGCCTTGAAAGAGTGCAAGCTTTTCCTCAGCTCTTTGGGTGATCTCCCTAAGTCTATAATAATTAACCTACTTCTTAATTCCCCTTTTCATGCCCTCAATGAGGCAGGTTAAGTGGTGATCTCTTTTCTCTCCATCTCTACTTCCCTCCTAGTAGTTACACCCGGGATCTGAGACAGGAACAGCAATAGCTTTGGGGGGTACCTACCAGAAGGGGAGGATGTAGCCATGTCATCCCCAAACTTCTAAGCCAGATCCCACATTCTCCTTTTCTACTCTATGGTACAGCAGGAGGAGATGATGATATTAACATTGGAAAGATGGAATTGGAGGGAAATGGCTTTAAATCCCTCAATATACTTGGGGGGATCCTCAGAGTATCGGCCCAGTCTTTCCTTAATTTGGGAAAGGTCTGGAACTGAGAAGGGTACCTGTACTGAGTGCCCCTCCTCCAGAATCTGCTACTTCTCTCAGGGGGTAGAGGTTAGAAGGAGTGGAGAGGAGGGGGTCATCTAGAAAATCAGTATCTATTTTTGATTCCCCCCCAAGTAAACTTTACCAGCAGCATCCTGCAATACTGTCTTAATTTAGGGTTTTGAGACAAGGCCATAAAGGCTTGGATGTAGGGAATTTCAATCCACTTGCCCTGCCTTAGACAAAACAAATCAAGCTGCTGGATAGTGCTATGGTTAATTGAGCCATTAATTGGCTATTTTTCCTGGTTCCCCAAAATATATTGAGGCCAGGCAGCATTTAAAAAGTAAATGAGTTCCTTGTCTTGAGATCTTTTAAACTGAATTTGTCTGTTTTTTTTTTTTTTTGAGGCAATTGGGGTTAAGTGACTTGCCCAGGATCACACAGCTAGGGGATGTTAAGTGTCTAAGACCAGATTTGAACTCAGGTCATCCTGACTTCAGGGCTGGTGCTCTATCCACTGCACCACCTAGCTGCCCTTTGTCTCTGTTTTTAAGAGACACCCCAAGGGAGAGTCCTTGGGGAATAGAGACAGAGGTAAGTTGTCCCATTTACCATAAAACAAGGTTTTCCAAATTCTATAGCAATCTGTCTTCTCTAGGTGTCCCCAGAGAAAAAGGACAGAAATTCCCTTATCAAGGGGTTCCCCAGACTGAGGAATTCTGCTAGGGCTTGGAACCCCACAACAATCTACACAGGGGTGTGGAGGAGTCCCAACTATAGATCAGGTAATAACCAAGAGAAGGCTTACCTTGGCCAGAATCTCGGGGATACCGTACTGGGTCACCAAATGATGGGGAGAGAGATGGTGCTGATGAAGAAATGCATGAAAGAGGGGAGATGGTGGGGGACCCCCCTCTTTTGGTCAGTCAAGGGCTTCATGAAGAATGAATCCCTATTGAATGAGGCAAGCCATCTATATGGTATAAAAGGAAACAAGTTTTTCACTGAAAACAAACTCTTGCCGGTGGGCAGAGGCCTGCTAGGGTTTTTGCCTTGGTGGGTTTACACTGAGCAGGAGCCCAGCAAGCCTTTCCCCTAGTGGGGTTCAGTCATCCTTTTATTTTGCCTTCTAAGGCTTCAGGCTTGGAGATTGAGGGCTAGTTTCTTTTTATATTTTAAGGGGTGGTGATTATGCCCTAGGCCAAGGTTTCTGATTGAATTGCAACTTTGCCTATGAATAGGTAGGTGGGGCCCCTCAGTCTGAACCAGAGGGTCTTTGAGATTTGGGGTCTCTCCAGCCCTCCCCCCAGGATCGGGGGACACAGAATCAAGGTCACAGTTTACATGACCACCATGTGCCACACATCATGCTGAACTTTGTCCAATTGATGCGCTTGAACTTCTCCTTGTAAGGACTGAATAAATGCTTTGTGTTTGCACCTGAAGATGCCTTACTCCTAAAATGGGTAAGGGGAAGGGAGATCTAGCACCCTGTCCCACACACTAACAATGTGATCTTGAGTGAATAACTTAACCTTCTTGTGCCTCAGTTTCCCCAATCTGTAAAATGGTGATAATAATAGCACCTACCTCCCAAGGTTGTTTTATCAAAGGAAATGATATTTGTAAAGTGTTTTGCAAACTTTGAAGTTCACTTTAAATGTGTCCTTTATTTTTTCTTTCCTTCCTTTCTTCCCTTTAATCCATCTAATCCAAATCATACCTGAAAAAGAGTTCCTATTACAACATATTCCTAAAGTGGTCAACTATCTTTTGCTTGAAAACCTTCACTAAAATAATACATGACCTCTCATGCCAACACACTCCATTTTTGGATAGCTCCAGTTATTAGGAAATTTTTTCCTCTTTCTTGACTCAAATCTAAATTTGGTTCTTAGCAACATCCATTCCTTATTTCATGTTCTTCCTTGTGGGACCAAAGTTCTCAGGTCCTTCACGTTGTACTTCTACTCTTGCCAGATTCTTTTCCTCCTCCATTTTTAGTCAGTCTCATTCTGCTTAAGTCTTCCTCCCAAGGAAGTGTGTGGGATGTCCAGACCCTTACCTAAAATGACTGTTCAGAGATCTCAAAAGTGAAAAGCAGAAAAGTATTTAATTTAGAATTTCATGAAATCCGGCACCCCGAGCACCCGAGCAAAAGGGAAGTACAGGGAGGGAGGAGAGCCACCGATTCAACTCACTTAGGCAGTTTTATTCCCTCCCAATCTTCAAAAATCATTAACCCCTCCCTTTACCCCTTTGGCTGCAACAATTTCATTCCCATTTTTGGATGATTATGACCTAAATGGTATGTCCTTGTCTCCTGCCATGGAACCTCTGAGAGGATTGGGGCCTACAAGGTTCTCTGTAATTTAGCTGATAGTTAAAAATACACACACACACACACACACACACACACACACACACACACACACACACATTGATTGTTCCCCTCTGTAAATTCATTTTTCCCTGTCAGAAGTATCTAAAAGGTTGGTCCATTAAGAGTGCAAAAAAGAAGAGAGCACTAACTATTGGATAATTCTAGTTCAAAGTGTTTCCATATGAAGTAGGGAGTACTATTGTTATCCCCATTTTTCTTCCTTTTTTTTTTTTTTTGTGTGTGAGGAAATTGGGCTTAAGTGATTTGCTTAGAGTTACACAGCTAGGAAGTACTAAGTGTCTTAGTCTTGATTTGAACTCTGGTCCTCCTGAATACAGGGCCAGTGCTCTATCCATTGTGCTCTATCCATTGTGCCATCTAGCTGCCCCTCCATTTTTCAACTGAGGGAACTGAAGGAAAGAGATTAAATTGCCTACTGTAGTCAGACAAGTAGTAAGGGTTAGGTAAGCTCTAGAACCCAGTTCTTTTGCTTCCAGGTCCATTGTCTCTTCTTCCCTATCGCCTTAGATCAGTTCTATGAGAAAAGGGCAAGTAGCATCTCTTTTGGTTATTTCTATCTGTGGTGAGAAAAATAATTATTTTTTCTTACATTAATTACAAATTATTGATTTAGGATTAAAGTTTTCCCCCTTTATATTTTTTTCATTCAGAAATCTACCCATTGATTATTTAGTCAGCCTTTGAAATGCAGGATTGATAAGAAAAAATCTTGGGCAAAATTTAGCCAATTCAGAGAACTTAGATCTGATCAAAAAGTAAAGATATTCTAGTTTGAGTGAATTAGTGAATTCTAGCCCACTGTGTTTTAGTCAGACAGGTCTGAGTAGAAGTGGATCCTCGACTGGGATAGTCTGGGAAGAGACATCTTTGTCCAAGACTGAGTGATCAGAATTAAATCCTCCAGTCTAGTCTCTCAAAAGAGTAAGTGCACCTCTCATTTTAATATTTATTCTCTTCTTTTTTTATATATATAAAGCTTTTTATTTACAAAACATATGAGTGACCTTTCAACATTGACCTTTGCAAAAACTTTTTTTTTCCCAAGCTTTTCCCCTCCTTCCCCCCACCCCCCACCCCTAGATGACAGGTAATCTAATACATGCTAAATAGGATAAATTATATGACAAATACAATACATGTATACATATCTATACAGTTATCTTACTGCACAAGAAACATCAGATCTAGAAAGAGAAGAAGGAAAACAAAATGCATGGAAATATTCACAGAAAGCGTTAAAATGCTGTGTTGTGGTTCACTCTCAGTTCCCACAGGCCTCTCTCTGGATGTATATGACTATCTTCATCGCAGCACAACTGGTTTGAATCACATCATTGTTGAAGAGAACCATGTCCATCAAAATTGATCATCATATAGTCTTGTTGCTGTGTATAATGTTCTCCTGGTTCTGCTGATTTCACTCAGGATCAGTTCATGCAAGTCTCTCCAATCCTCTCTGAAATCCTCCTGTTGGTCATTTCTTACAGAACAATAATATTCCATAACATTCATATACCATAATTTATTCAGCCATTCTCCAATTGATGGGCATCTTTTCAATTTCCAGTTTCTTGCCACTACAAAAAAGGCTGCCACAAACATTTTTGCACATATGGGTCCCTTTCCCTCCTTTAAAATCTCTTTGGGATATAGGCCCAGTAGAAACACTGCTGGGTCAAAGGGTATGCAGAGTTTGATAACTTTTTGAGCATAGCTCCAAATTGCTCTCCAGAATGGTTGGATCCGTTCACAGTTCCACCAACAATGTATCAGTGTCCCAGTTTTCCCACATCCCCTCCAACAGTTATCATTATCATTTCCTGTCATTTTAGCCAATCTGACAGGTGTGTAGTGGTATCTCAGAGTTGTCTTAATTTGCATTTCTCTGATCAAGAGTGACTTGGAGCACCTTTTCATGTGACCGGAAATAGTTTCAATTTCTTCATCTGAAAATTGTCTGTTCATATCTTTTGACCATTTATCCATTGGAGAATGGCTTGAATTCTTATATATTTCAGTCAATTCTCGATATATTTTAGAAATGAGGCCTTTATCAGAACCTTTGGATGTAAAAATATTTTCCCAGTTTACTGCTACCCTTCTAATCTTGTCTGCATTCATTTTGTTTGTACAAAAACTTTTTAACTTGATATAGTCAAACTTATCTATTTTGTGATTAATGATGACCTCTAGTTCTTCTTTGGTCACAAATTCCTTCCCCCTCCACAGGTCTGAGAGGTAAACCATCCTACTTTGTTCTCATTTGTTTATAATATCATTCTTTATGCCTAGATCATGAATCCATTTTGACCTTATCTTGGTATATGGTGTTAGGTGTGGGTCAATGCCTAATTTCTTCCATACTAGTTTCCAAATATCCGAGCAGTTTTTGTCAAATAGTGAGTTTTTATCCCCAAAACTGGGGTCTTTGGGTTTATCAAACACTAGATTACAATTGTCATTGAGTATTTTGTCCTGTGAACCTAACCTATTCCACTGATCCACTACTCTATTTCTTATCCAGTACCAAATGGTTTTGGTGACCACTGCTTTATAATATAGTTTTAGATCTGGTGCAGCTAGGCCACCCTCATTTGCATTTTTTTTCATTAATTCCCTTGAAATTCTTGACCTTTTGTGTTTCCAGATGAATTTTGTTGTTATTTTTTCTAGTTCAGTTAAATAATCTCTTGGGAGTTTGATTGGTATAGCACTAAATAGATAGATTAGTTTAGGTAGTATTGCCATCTTTATTATATTCGCTCGACCTATCCAAGAGCACTTGATGTTTTTCCAATTGTTTAGATCTGACTTTATTTGTGTGGAGAGTGTTTTGTAATTTTGCTCATATAGATCCTGACTTTCCCTTGGCAGATATATTCCCAAATATTTTATACTATCGATAGTTATTTTGAATGGAATTTCTCTTTGTATCTCTTGCTGTTGCATTTTGTTGGTGATGTATAAAAATGCTGATGATTTATGTGGATTTATTTTGTATCCTGAAACTTTGCTAAAGTTGTGGATTAATTCTAATAGTTTTTTAGTTGATTCTCTAGGGTTCTTTAAGTATACCATCATATCATCTGCAAAGAGTGATAATTTGGTTTCCTCATGACCTACTCTAATTCCTTTAATCTCTTTTTCTTGTCTTATTGCCAAGGCTAGCATTTCTGATACAATATTGAACAGTAATGGTGATAGTGGGCAACCTTGTTTCACCCCTGATCTTATTGGGAATGGTTCCAGTTTATCACCATTACATATGATGCTAGCTAATGGTTTTAAATAGATGCTACTGACTATTTTAAGGAAAAGTCCATTAATTCCTATACTCTCTAATGTTTTTAATAGGAATGGATGTTGGATTTTATCAAATGCTTTTTCTACATCTATTGAGATTATCATATGTTTTTTGTTAATTTGGTTATTAATATAGTCAATTATGTCAATAGTTTTCCTAATATTGAACCATCCCTGCATTCCTGGTATAAATCCTACTTGGTCATGGTGTATTATTCTGGGAATGATTTTCTGTAATCTCTTTGCTAATATTTTATTTAAGATTTTTGCATCAATATTCATTAAGGAAATTAGTCTATAATTTTCTTTCTCTGTTTTTGTTTTACCTGGTTTAGGTATCAGTACCATGTCTGTATCGTAAAAAGAGTTTGGTAGGAGTCCTTCATTCCCTATTTTTTCGAATAGTTTATATAATTTTGGAGTTAACTGTTCTTTAAATGTTTGGTAGAATTCACATGTAAATCCATCTGGTCCTGGGGATTTTTTCTTAGGGAGTTGATTAATGACTTGCCCTATTTCTTTTTCTGAAATGGGACTATTTAAGTAATTTATTTCCTCTTCTGTTAATCTGGGCAATCTATATTTTTGTAGATATTCCTCCATTTCACTTAGGTTATCAAATTTATTGGCATACAGTTGGGCAAAGTAACTCCTGATTATTGCTCTAATTTCCTCTTCATTGGTGGAAAGTTCTCCCTTTTCATTTTTGAGACTAACAATTTGATTTTCCTCTTTCCTTTTTCTAATTAAATTAACTGTTTTTTTCATAAAACCAACTTTTAGTTTTATTTATTAATTCAATAGTTTTTTTACTTTCAATTTTACTAATCTCTCCTTTCATTTTTAGGATTTCAAGTTTGGTATTTGATTGGGGGTTTTCAATTTGTTCTTTCTCTAGCTTTTTTAGTTGCAAGCCCAATTCATTGATTTTCTCTTTTTCTATTTTATGCAAATAAGCATCTAGAGATATAAAATTTCCCCTTATTGCCGCTTTGGCTGTATCCCACAAATTTTGGTATGCTGTCTCATTATTGTCATTCTCTTGAATGAAGTTAGTAATTGTGTCTGTAATTTGCTGTTTCACCCATTCATTCTTTAGGATAAAATTATTTAGTTTCCAATTGGTTTTTGGTCTATTTTCTCCTGGCTTTATATTGCATGTGATTTTTATTCCATCATGATCTGAAAAAAATGCATTTATTATTTCTGCCTTCCTGCATTTGATTTTGAGGTTTTTGTGTCCTAACACATGGTCAATTTTTGTATAAGTTCCATGGACTGCTGAGAAAAAAGTAAACTCCTTTCTGTCTCCATTTAATTTCCTCCAAAGATCTATCATACCTAACTTTTCTAACATTTTGTTTACCTCCTTAACTTCTTTCTTATTTATTTTGTGGTTTGATTTATCAAGTTCTGAGAGAGGGAGGTTGAGATCCCCCACTATTATAGTTTTGCTGTCTATTTCTTCTTGCATCTCTCTGAACCTTTCCTCTAGGAATTTCCATGCTATACCACTTGGTGCATATATGTTTAGTATTGATATTGCTTCATCATCTATGGTACCCTTTAGGAAGATATAATTTCCTTCTTTGTCTCTTTTAATTAAGTCTATCTTTGCTTTTACTTGGTCTGAGGTCAGGATTGCTACCCCTGCTTTTTTTTGTTCACCTGAAGCATAATAGGTCCTGCTCCAGCCTTTTACCTTCACCCTGTATGTATCTCTATGTTTTAGATGTGTTTCTTGTATACAACATATTGTTGGATTCTGGTTTTTAATCCAATCTGCTATCTGCTTCTGCTTTAAGGGAGAGTTCATTCCATTCACATTCACAGTTAAAACAGCTAATTCTGTATTTCCTGCCATCTTATTTACCCTAGCTTATGCTTTTCTCTTTCTTATCCCCTTTCCCTCCTCCCTACTATTTTGCTTTTGAAAACCACTTCCCTCAAACAATCCTTCCCCTTTAGAGCCCCACCCACCCCTTTTTTCCCCCCTTTCCCTCCTGTTTCCTTAGAAGTACGTCTATTATTCCCTCAGAGCCAAATCTGATGAGATTGAGATTAACCCAATTCTCATTCCCCTCCCTTTTCTCCCCTCAATCATTATAGGTTTTCTTTGCCTCTACATGTTATGTACTTTCCCTTATTTTACCTCCTTTTCCTCTTCTTCCAGTGTTATCCCTTTTCTACCTCTAATTTCTTTTTCAGTTTATCATCATAATAATCATAAAATCACAATAAACATATCACAATAATCATAAAATCACAGTAATCATATCATAATCATAATGTAATAATCGATTCATAAAATCAACCCTCATTCTATAAGTATCTATAACATAAATATAGTTCTCAAGAGTTTTCTTTTTTCTTGTTACCTTTTTATGTTTCTCTTGTGTTCTGTGTTTGTAGATCAAATTTTTTGTTCAGTTCTGGTCTTTTCAGTAGAAATAGGTGAAATTCTCCTATATCATTGAATGACCATCTTCTTCCCTGGAAGATAATGCTCATTCTAGCTGGATAACTTATTCTTGGCTGTAATCCAAGTTCCTTTGCCCTTTGGAATATCTGATTCCAGGACCTTCGATCCTTCAGAGTAGAAGCTGCTAGGTCCTGTGTGATCCTAATTGTAGCTCCCCAATATTTAAATTGTTTCTTTCTGGCTTCTTGTAATATCTTTTCCTTGGTATGATAGTTCTGGAATTTAGCCACGATATTTCTGGGGGACTTAATGTTTGGGTTCCTTTCAGGAGGTGATCGGTGGATTGTTTCAAGGAGTATTTTGCCTTCTGGGTCTAAAATATCAGGGCAGTTTTCTTTTATGATTTCCTGGAAGATAGTGTCTAGGTTCTTTTTTTCATCATGGCTTTCAGGAAGCCCTATAATCCTTAGATTGTCTCTCCTAGATCTATTTTCCAGGTCAGTTGTTTTTCCTAGGAGATATTTCATGTTTTTCTCTATCTTTTCATTTTTTTGTTTTTGTTCAACTGATTCTTGAAGTCTTGATGAGTCATTCATTTCCAATTGTTCGATTCTAATTTTTAATGTCTTATTTTTTTCAGTTACTGTTTTTAGTTTCTTTTGCAATTGACCAATTACATTTTTTTGTTCATTGCATTCTTTTTCCATTTTTTCTATTTTATTTTGCAGTGATCTCATTTCGTTTCCCCATGTTTCTTCTAACTCTCTTTTAAGATTTTTTATGCAATCTTCAAAGAAAACCTTGTGACATGGAGACCAATTTATGTCTCTCTTTGGGGCTTTTTCTGGAGTTGCTTTACCTTTAGGGGCCTCAGGATTTGAGGTCTGTTCTTCCCTCTCTCCATAAAAGTTGTCTATGGTGAGAGCTCTTTTTGGTTTTTTATTCATTTTTTTTTAAAGGTGTGAGGTCTGTTTAGGGCAAAGGTGGGACAACTGCTTTAATTTGCCCTGGGGCAGTTCTGCTGATTGAGTTATTTCAGGAACTGGGCAGTTCTGCTGATTGAATTGTGTCAGGTACTGGGCAGCTCCGCTGATTGAATTATTTCTGGTGCTGATCAGTCCTGTTGTTTGATTGCTTTAAGGTGCTGTGTAATGGCAGCTAGGTCCGATGCTCATCAGGGGTTCAGTGGTTCACAATCTGTCCCCCTCAAAAGGCAGACCCTCCAAACCACCTGCCCACAATCAGGACAGATTGTTCCAAGAGGCCCGCAGAAGACTCCCAGGTGTGTGAAAAGCACAACGCTCCCACTCCTGTTCCGACTCCTGTTCCAGCTCTCTGCTCCAGCTCCCTGCCCCGGTCTCCCTGTGCTGCAGTCTGGGTTCAGTAGACCACCCCCCTGCCCAATTAAAACAGACTTGTTTTGAGGTTCTTCCAGAGTATCTTCTTCTAGAATCGTGTTGTTCTCCAGATATTGTGGATTTTTTTGCTTCAGAATCAGTCTAGAGGCTTCATATGTTGTTGGTTTGAGGGGAGGTTACAGAGACTCCTGTCTGATCTCTGCCACCATGGCTCCACCCCCCTATTTATTCTCTTTTTAACTGTTTACCAGACTTGACTGAAGCCTGTCCAGAACACCTATTCTTCCAAGAACATATAAGCAAGCATTGAGAGGCCTGTTATGTCACCTTTGATTTATAAAATTACCATCCTTTTCTTAATTACTCACACCATAATTAACAAAATGATTAATTATCCAGAAATTATGTCTCCATATGTCATAGATGGAAGGAGTAGACTAATAGAGGTCAAGGGAGTAGCTCATGATCACAAAACCAAAGAGTGATGGAACTAGAATTCAAATTCTCCCAATTAAACATCCCTTCTTTTATATTATTCTACCTCTCACAGTAACCAACCTTATTTGTGATAAAAATACATTTTTCATAGTTGGTTTTTCATTTAAGAGAAATGGAGAAACAGTAAGTTCCCATTTTTGGGAATTGGCTTCTTCTATTAGATAAAGTGACATATTGCCCATAGTTTTTGCATGTTAATATCATTCACCAAACATTTAATAAGCACTTATTATATGCCAGGCATTGTACTAATTTCTGGGGACCCAAAGGCAAAAACAAAGTTTCTTCTCTCAAAGTATTTCCATTTTAATGGCTGAGATAACATGTAAATAAGGAGGGAACATGAGCTATATACAGACTAAATGGAAGGTAGTCGGAGGAAAGCACTAGCCAAGAGGAAGACCTCAGAAATGCTTCCTTTTAAAGGTGGGATTTGAGCTGAATGTGAAGGATGGTGGAGGTGGAGAGAGCATTTCCAGTGAAAAGGCATATATTAGGAATAGTAAGATAACCAGTTGTTGCTGGTTCATAGAAGAACATGAAGGGAAATGAGTGTCTGAAAAGGGACTTAAATGGTATATTGAGGATTTTGTACTCAATCCTAGGTACAGTAGGGAGCCACTGGAGTTGATGAGAGTATGTGTTGGGGGTAGAAGGTAACATGGGACGTGGTGAAACCTGAGTTTTAAGAAAATTAGGGGATAGACTGGAGTTGGAAGACCAACCACAAGGCAATTGGGATAGTCCAAAATGAAGTAATGAGGCACCAAACAGGTGTAGTGATGGTGTGAATGTGGAAAATAAGACATATGTGAAAGATATTATGAAAGAAGAAACAAAATTTGGCAACACATAGGATACATGGAGTGTGTGAACATGAAGAGTTGGGGTTGACACCAAAGGTTGCAAGTGTGGGAGACTGGAAGGATGGTGGTGCCCTCAATATGAACAGGGAATTTAGAAATGTGAACAGCTTTGGAGAGAAATCTAATTTATTTTTGTTTTGTTTTTGCACATAATGAATTTGAGATGCCCACAGGACATTTTTAAAGTTAGTTATATATTTTTAATTGATAGAAATCTATTTTCTTTCCTTCCACAGCCCACTCCATTGGAAAAGGGAGGAAAAAACCAAATTCCCCATATCAATTTTATGCATGCTCAAACAAAATAAATTACATTCATTGGTCATGTTCCAAAAACAAAAATAAAACTTCCCTCTGGACCCTGAATCCATCACTTTTTTGTCTGAGGGTAGAGAGTATGCTTTATCATTGGGCCTCTGGAAATGTGGATGATACCATTAATCAGAGTTCTGCTA
Organism: Myrmecobius fasciatus; assembly: GCA_023553655.1. Classification (NCBI taxonomy): domain Eukaryota; kingdom Metazoa; phylum Chordata; class Mammalia; order Dasyuromorphia; family Myrmecobiidae; genus Myrmecobius; species Myrmecobius fasciatus. Next base: position 523,698 of record JAJPUD010000895.1, read on the forward strand.
TTCTTCAAAATTTATGGTAGTATTATTTTTGCCTAATTGTTCTTCTAGTTCCACTCACTACACTCAATCAGTTTATAGATGTGTTTTCATGTCTCTTTGAAATCATATATGTCCTTTCTTTTAAGAACACAATTATATTCTACCACATTCATAATATAATTTGTAAAGTCATTTTCTAATCAATAGGCAATTCCTAAGTTTCCAGGTGGTTTTTTTTTGTTTGTTTTGTTTTTTTTTTTGGGGGGGGGAGTTTGCCACCACAAAAAGAACTTCTATAAATATTATTGTATACGTAGGATCTTTTTCTCTTTGATCTCTTTTGGATATATGCCTAGCAATGGTAGAGCTGAGTCAAAGGACATACACTATTTAGTAACTATATATAAATCCTTTCCCCAATTCCTCTTAATTCTATTGCTTTCCTCTATTGACCATTTCCTATTTGCATGTAGTTTTTTTGGTACATATTTTTGGCATGCTGTCTCTCCAATTAAATTGTGAATTCAAGGGCAGTCTTTTCTTATTCCTAGTGCTTCACATAAGGCCTATTTTATAATAGGTGCTTAATAAATGCAGTTTCTAATTCTAATAAATGCTATTATTGACTAATTCTAAATTGTTTGCCATAATAATTATATTTATAGGTCTACCACCTTTGCACCAATATGCTTTTTTCACATTTTCCTTTTTTTGGGGGTTATCTTTGCCAATCTGATCGGTATTAGGTGGAATCTCAAAATTGTTTTAATTTGCATTTCACAATTAGTGATTTGGAGCACCTTTTTTCCATATGGCTATAGGTATATCTGGATTTCTTCTCTTGAGAAATGCCATTTATATCCTTAGATTTTGTGTCCATAGGGGAATGGCTCCTATTCTTACAAATTTATATCACCAAAAGAAAACTGATGATACTAAAAAGCTATTCTAGGATAGGATCCATATGACTGGAAATCATCTGCATTAAGATAATTGAACCTTAGTGCTAGTGAGGTTGCCAAGAAAAATAGTATGGAGGGAGAAGTAAAGAGAGACCAGAAGAGAGCCTTGGAGGGACACATTAGTTAATAGATGTAATCTAGTTGAAGATTCAACAATGAAGAGCATGGAAAGAACAATCAGGCAGGAAAACCAAGAAATATAAAGATCTAGGAATTATATGCATGAAGATACCAATTGTATGTTAAAAGAGCTTTGATTTTTAATCAGTAATTTAATCACTGCATTTTATCATTTAAAAGTATTTATTAAGACTTGTATTCTTTTGTATACTTAACAAATTAGCTCACTACTCACAAACTAAAATGAACACATTTGACATATCCAAACATGGCAGGGCAAAACTGTACAGACATCATATACTTATATAAACATGTTTGTAATACTATATGCATTTACATAATAATATACAAGTCGAGTGTCTTTGGCATGGTATAGGGTACAAAGTGAAAATGGAAGGAGGAAAGAATTAGCTTTTAAAAATTTCAGAACAAAAATCTAATAACTAACTAATCATTAGGAAATAGCTTTCTGGAGAATTTCTGAAATTTTTAAAAGATGGCTGGGAAGAGTTTAAGTTGAAAGCAGGAAGATTTAAGTAGGTTCGAATCTGGTAAAATGAGGAGAGGGAAAGATAAAAGCATACTGACTAAATACAATTAAACAAAGGACATGGGGAAGTGACAAGAAGTCTAAGCAGGCCTGGGCCAACTGCCAGAGGAAGGGCTTTGTAAAACCTGTGGCTAAAATGACCAAGTCACAAAGTCAAGGTTGGTTAAGGTAATTCCAACTACTCTACTCATCAGTATTCTAAATCCAAGAACACCAACAAAAGTATCAAAGATTTTACAGAAATTGTTTTGATGGGTTGATGCCAACTGGCCACAGTGAGGAGGATTAGGAGTCTCTAGATCCTGACCGATCCTCATGCAAATAGACAATACCTCGATACTACACCTCCTCAAGATATGAGGTTAGTCTTGTTTCTTCTGAAATTTTGAGTCTCATAAACACTATCAGGTCATAGGAAAAGGAAAGCTGCAGGAGCCTTACAGACCATAATCACATGGGAGCAAACAACAGAGCCAAGATCTCAAGTCCTTTGGCTCCAAATTCATTGCTCTATCCAAACTATGATAGCTTGAAATAATTTGCTTTTTTAAAATTATTACTTTGTAATTGCTTATTATGTTGAAAATTCCCTTTAGAAATCATTGGTGCTTAATTTTCAAATTATAGAAATGAAATGATTATATTATGATACACACAATTATAATTCAAAAGATTTATTTTCCTAATTGCCAATGGTTGCTTTGGGTTCTGTGATTTATTTGGGGACAAGGATATTTTATTTGAAAATTATACAATCTTGTTATGGTGAGACAAACTAGCAAAGTTTCTAATCAGCAATTAAAGCTGTAATGTAAAATTTACAACTAGCACTTTCAGATTTGCTTTTTATAATTCCTATTTTTATACTGTAAATAAAAAAACAAGTATTATTGTTTCCATTCTCAAATTTCCAGTAGTTCTATATGAATAGTACTTGTAAGAATACCTCTAAGAAGATGCTCATGAAAAACAGTTCATGGTACTTCCATGTTGGAATTCACTGTTGAGAAAATTCTCTTTAATACACAATGGTTTTGATATACAGAAAATCATACCCTCAAACACAACAAATAAAAGATTGAAATCAACTTTTAAAAAACATTAAGTATTATGAGCATATGTTCATTTTGTAACTTTATATTAACAAGACAATATCACAGCATAAATACTTTAAATATGGATTTATATAAAAATGTCTTATTTAATAAATACATTCAACACATATAGAAAATGTACGAGCTTTGGAGCTGCCATTTCCCCTCTTTAATTACCATGATGATTTCTCTAGTTCTCTTTCTTTTGGGTTGAGTTGTTCAAATAGAAAACTATGGCAGTATAAAAATTTTACATGAAATGTAAGATGACAGAATTGTAAAAATATAAAAGTTTCACACTTGTAAATTCTTGAGACTCATTCACTGGAACTGAAATTAAGAGCTAAAAGTGAGAACTTAAATCCTTTTAAGTCTAGTTTCATTTCTACATTTCAGACAATTCAGACAATTATTGGGGGTGGACATGGACATTTAATAGTGGGAGAGGGAATGTATAACTAAGAGGTAAATAATGACACAGCAAATATTCTCAGATCATTTAAACTTGGCAAAAATCAGAAAATAAGATCATAATCAACTTTTCCTTTGTCTAGAATCTCATTTTGATTTCTAAAGATCTTTTCGATTGCTTTTCAAAAACATATATACATAATTTCCATATCTCCAATGCTTTGAATCACTTTTCTCATTAATCGCAGCAGTTCAAGTTGAACAGTAGTCAGAAGCTACTGTAGTAGCCAAATGTGAAACATTCCTCTCAAACTCTTCAGTAACCAAGAGAATCTTATAAAAATGCTGATTTAAAACAAACAGATCACGTCCCTTATCATATTTTATAACTTGATAAAATGCAGAGATGATGAATGTAAAGTTTGGTAGAGTTTTTTTTTTCTGCTATATTTCTGGATAATGCTTAAAAACAAAAGTATGTTGATATACCTATAATCTACTATCTAACCTATGGAAGCACATGGTGAAGAAACTCGCCATGATTTAGTGAATCATACATCAACAGCAGTCAAAATTGAGACCTAACAACTTAACTGGCAAACTTAAAAATTGTGAGAAGAGCTTTTCCTCAACTCAGAGTGCAGAAATTCCTTGTGATTTAAAAACTAATGTCTCTTTAAAAAACAAAAACAATTTCATCCTGGAGAGAGACAGAAACAAAACATGCTAAGCCAAGATCTCTTTAGGCAAGCACATCACACTGCTCGCCTCTGCTGCCAAGATTCCAGTTAGAATTCTTTTGTATTGACTTCTATAAAGCATGATCAACCATGTGCCCCTAGAATAGGAATGTGGCCAAGGAAAAAGTGAGCACAGTAAAAATTAGGTCTACGTTCCGAGGAAAAAATAAAAGAAGCATGGTTTCCCAAATAATTTCACTAAGTGAAGACTACGGACCTGAAAACAAGTGGTGCATCTCGTCAGCAGTTTGTCAAATAAAAATTTGACTGTTTAATTGAAAATTGGGACAATGCCAAGAGTGCCCCTTTTGACACTGAGGACCTCAGTTTTAGGCTCATTGGAAAGACTGTAACATAATTATACCTTTTAAGCTTTTTCCAATGGGCTCTTCTACTTAAACCTCACTTATTCAATGTCAAGTACTTGATCACCAACAAAGTCATAGTTTGTGACCAAAAAGCAATACACAAAAATAGGAAGTATTACCGTGACCATTTTAATGGTCTGCTCCCTACAACTCAGTTTCATGGGGCTGAACAAAGCCAGGTTACCAAAAGGGATGAAAAATTAGGTGGGATGGGCAAAAAACATGAGAAAGCACAGTAAGAAATCTGGGTCAGATTTTGCCACTTAGTTGCCCTGTGACTTTGGGTAAATCACTTTACTAAAGTTGGGATTTAACACTGAAATGCCAAGTCCCTGGTTCTAAGAAGCCACAATAATGGGATGCTGGGATTTTGCAACTGGAAGTGGCTAAGTAGATGCACCACATATGGTGACACCAGAAGACATGTTACCAAGGTAGAAATACCCAAGAAATGGAGTTGGTTTGTGAGAGACCAACAGCCAAGAGCCAACTGTGGTATAGAAAAACTGTTGTGAGTGGCAACAATGTTGAACTAGAAGACTGAGTGCAATTGTTTGGTTTACCATTGCTCACTCAAAGACTTAAGAGCTTCAATTAAGTACCTTTGCAATCTCTTTTAGGAAATATTCTTCATTTCACCACTGGGTATTGTTATATATAATCCTTATATAATCCTAAAGTTTTAGTGTAGCTCTTGGTACTGCTTAAAGGATCACAGACAAGTTGCTAATTTGTACTAGGGGAGAGTTTTCCACACTAACAAACAACAAACAACCAAAAAACCCAAACAAAACAAAAACAAACCAGCCCTTAATCTCACACTAAATTTTCAAAACTAATTTAGCTGGGGGGGGGGAGGGGGGAAGAGGGGAGGAGAGAAGAGACGGGGGTTGGGGCAAAAGAATGTGATTTTTTATTTTATTTTTTTAAAAGAAACTACCAAGTAAAGAGAATTTATCACAACTAAGAATTTCCATAATTTTAGACTGAGATGGAAGGGATGTCTGAATGCCTTGGGAATGAAGACTGGAAGGGAAAGTAAGCAGAAGATCTGGGTCCTCATCTTAGAAATAGTTTAATTATATACACAGGTCTGTATGTGTGTACACATATATATACACACACACACTCCCTCACTCACTCTGCCTCAATCCTGCCTATCCCTGTTGTACTTAAATACTTGGATGACTTACAATAGAAATGCCAGATAAGTGAAGAACTATGTTTACTTTTTTATCTTCAAAAAGGCTGAGGCAGTTAAAAGTTACTAAAGGATAATAATAGTCTATTTATCTTGCTACTCCAAGCCTCTTAGCTCCCATTGGCAGGCAGCCCCAAATCTAGTAGGACAAAACAGACAGCACCACATTTAAGATGTCCTCATGCTGAAAAATCTCTACACTAATCAGAAAAAACCCTCTGCCAAAACAAATAAATAAATAAATAAATCTGCCTATAACCCTCAGCGGTATCATTATTAAAACCATCCATTGTAGAATCTCTAATAAAAGATGAATTTATTATTTTACACCAATATTCTGTAAATTAAGATAAAAGCAATCAAGCTGTCTCATGGATTGTAAGGTGACTTAGCAGTTCCCTCTCATTCCCAAACCTCATCAAGCAGTCATTACATTTATGAGGTAAGTCAGCTGCATGCCTGAAATCTAGATGAGTTTTAAGATCTTCAATCTGTCCTGTTGAATATTCACAGTACTGGCATAAATAAATCCCCTCAGACAAATGTGAATTTAAATGTTTGCAGTATTCTAACATGCTCGAGAAGCCCTTCCCACAGTCATCACAAACATGGGGGAAAATTTTCGTGTGCTCAATGGCCACGTGCCTGTTCACATTTGTGTGCAGTCTACTTCGAAAACCACACACCTGACAGACGAAGAAGTTCTTGCACTTGTCGAAGGTGATCCTGCCGAGCAGGCTGTAGTGGCCGTGTTCGCCGGCGCCGCTCTCCTTGTCGCTCAGCTCCATCAGTCGGCAGGCGTGCTCATTGACGACGTGGCTGTGCAGGTCCTCGGGATCGTTGGTCTCGTGCTCGCAGAACTGGCATAGGTACTGCTCATCACAGCTGTGCTCCTGGAAGTGCAGGTAGAGCTCGCTGCTGGAGGAGAACTGCAGGTCACACTGCTCGCACCAGTACAGGTGGTCGCTGAAGTGGGCGTCAGCAATGTGCTGGCTCAGGCTCTCCAGGAGCACTGTTCTGTAATCACAGTATTTGCACAGGTAGGGGTCCTCCTCGTGCAGCTTGGAGTGCTCTAGCAGGAGCATGCTGGTCGAGAAGGTTTCTTTGCAGACTCTGCAGACGTTGGCGGCGTCGGCGCGCTTGTGCTTGAGGACCACGTGCTGCTTTAAGTCCGAGAAGTACTTGCTGTTGAACTCACACAGCTCACACTTGTAGAGGCCGCTGCTGTTTGCTCGCAGTAAGGGCCACTTCTGCTGAGCAGTGACATTCAAAGCCTGGCTCTTGTCCAACATTTTACACAGCTTAGTGGGGGGCTCCTCTTCGACTTGGTCCTGGAGGCTCTCGGAGGACAGGTTTTCGGTCTCAAGGTCATAATCCTCGGAGACGGCGTGCACCTCAGCAGCGATAGGCACATCTTCAGCGGTGCGCACCTCGATGGGGCTCTCCTCACGAGGCTGCTGGCGAACTGACTCTGGGGAGTCACATTCCTCACAGATTTCAATATCGGCAGATTTCTCTAAAAGAAAAAGACAGAACAGTGAGAAAAATATATCGCACCACCTGGAAAACGCAAAAAACGCTGACTTTTCCCAACCTGCAGAAAAGGCAGCATGATCTAGGATCCTGAGCACAGGACTGGGAACCAGATGGGTTGGATTTCTGTTCCTTGCTTTAATACCTTCTGTGAACTGAGGCAAGTCATTTGATGTCTCTGGATCAGAATCTTCATCTGGACAGAGGAAATGGAGTACACATCAGAACAATGTTCAAGGATTAATTTCCTTACAAAGGCCTTAAAGCATTAAAGTAGACATGTTATAAAAATTCATCAATGGAGATTCCTATTTTCTCCCTCTTTATTCTTCCCTCCCCTACTCCCCTCAGAGAAAAGGCTTTGATCTTTACTGCTTTCTGCAGTATACAGTGCCCAACCCAGGAGCTTAGGGCATATATTTGCTCTCTAGCCCCCAGATTTTGAGGCTGGAATAAGTTAAAGCCATCCAGATTAGGTCTGCAGGACACAATGAATGTGAAGCAGGTGGGGTGAGGAAAGCCTGCCTCAACACTCTCTGGTTGTGTGGCCTCAAGCAAGTTGATGAACCTTTCAGAGCTCCCAGCAATCTCTCTGCAATCTCACACTGCAGGAAAGTATAAGTGGAGTGAATTTCCTCACTGGGTTCTGTGACCTGAGCCAAATCCCTTTATATCCCTCAATTTCCTCATGTGTAAAATGGGAGTGGGATGAACTAGATCTCTCAATTTTCTTCCTCATCTAAAGATCTCCAGATGTAAGGACAGAGATGGGAGGCTGTACTCCAGAACTGTTCTTTTCTGCTGATGTTTCAACAGTGAATAGTAATTCTTGGGAAGCAGAAGTCAAAAGGAACAACTCAAGACCACTAAGGCTATGTTCTGAGAGAGCTCTGTGCTCTTTATTCTCATTGTTCCTTCAAACTAACTATATGAAGCAAGAAGTGAGAGGGGCAGGTGGATGAGAATGAGAAGAGGGTGAGTAATTCACCAGGACCCATGGTCACTCTCTGTGCCTTTGCCACTCAGTCATGGGGTAACAATTGATCAAGGGATCAGGTGAGATATTAATGTATATATTTAAAATCAATTTAAAAAATTTCAATTCATTTGAATGATTTCAACCAATATTCTCATTCACATTTTCAAGTCAAGTGAGAAAGGGAAATATTTACATGGACTTTAAATATATTTCAGTTAAAATACACTTCAAATATTTACCTTTGTTCTCAAAATATTTTAAATCTGGCTGTCTCATAGAACAGACACTGTAACAATGATCAGAGAAAATTCCATTGAATCCATCTGCAATTTTGGTTATTCCAGTAGAATCTGAATACAAACAAAGATGATGTATCCATGTTACATCCATGCCAAGTAATGTAATTTGTGTTTCAAAAAGGTATTACTGTTTTCCTTAAGTATTTGTTCAGCTTACCAGTTCTAGTATTTTTAATCAAGATTTCACATATGGGATTAGAATTTTAAAAATTAATAGTAAAATACCTTTAAAAATACATTTCCCATGTATACATATATTCGATTTGTCAAGTATTTTAACATAATTAACATGTAGTGAATTTCCTGCCATCTAGGGGAGAAAAATTTGTACCAGAAAGCTTTGTAAGGGTCAGTGTTGAAGAATTACCTATACATATGTTTTGCAAATAAAAAGTTTTAATAAAATAAAAGAAAAAAATAAATAAAAATAAAAATACATTTCCCTTATAGTTGGAGCTGCAGCCCATAAGTAGAAAAGGCTTGGCTACTACATAATGAACTGAATTCCCTACAAAGACCCAAGTTCTTCAGAGCTTCCTTAAGTCCTCCATTTATATGGGTAAGGGTCATGCTAAGGATCAGCCCCTGGGGATGGAAGGCTCTTTGAGGTCTCTCAATTCTGGCCCGAGTATTTAGGTGGTGTGGAAAAAACAGGAGGACGGGCACTGCTCCAGGAATAAAAAAATTCAGGGGTTTAAGGTCCAACCAATAGGTCTGGGCCTATCACAAACAGCAAATGTGAAAAACAGAGTGAGGCATGACACCTCCATACCAAAGAGATCAAGTCGCCCCGGTCATTATGTCACTCTTTGCTTATACAGTACAGGACCAATTTATACAATCAACAAAGAGTTTAGCTTTTTAAAATAAGTGACAAAGGAGTGTGTCATCTCTTAGGGTGCAATAAAAGTATTTGGCTTATAAAATATCTTCTACTGAAGGGGAAAAGAAACACTGATCTGCAAAAAATACATACACACATTATAACATACAGGCACACATGTGAGATAGGTGAACAATATTGTTGGAATTAGACTATAAACATTCAGAAGAAATAATCTAAGTCATCACCTTTGCATTTCAACCTTTATCTGAAGGTTTTTCGAAGAGGCCAGGATTACATAGGAAAACTGTATTAATCCATAAATAAATTTAAAATAAACAAATTACATATTGACCTGAGTAACGAGAAGGGTGTAGAGTCTTCCTTTTCCTTTTTTTAGGATGTTCATTCATATCTTTTCAATCTAAAAGTAAATGAAAATTATTTATTTAAAACAGGGAATTTGGTGAAAAAAGCTAATGTTGAAACCAAGATTCTTTGCTACTATGCAATTAGAAAAAACAAAACAAGGAAACAAGAAAATTAGAAACTGATAATCTACTTCATAAAAGTACATTAAATTGTTTTTACTTATATTTTGTATTTATTTTTTAAGTATTAAAGTAGGATATTGGTTACAGTTTTATTTCTTAGTTTTGGTTGGAAACCCTCAGTGCCCCTCTCTCTCTCTCTCTCTCTCTACACACACACACACACATATATATACATAATGTTAAAACTATTTCTGACAACTACAAATTATTATATCAAGCTGTTTTTCTATTATAAAGACTGATTTTAATTCATTAAAACCCTCAAATTCAAAAATTACAAACACACTAAAAAACCCAACAAAGTCGATGATGCGACATTAGTTACTATACAGAGAATTCTACAGATACAGTTCTACAATCTGCAATTTTTACTACAGACTCCAAATATTTCCCTCAAAATGACTAGAGCCAATCTGCAATCATTCCTGGTTCCCAGAACTGGAGGGAATACCAAGTTGTTCTAGAGAAAATTCCTTTGCTCAACTATGAAGTCACATTCAGCATTCTACTGGTGGGTGATCCAGGCAGTCCAAGCACAAACCACTAAAAGCGGGGACCACCAGCATAAAAACATCACGTTCCCCAACACTGCTGTAAATATGAAGAATCCCTTTTCAATTAACTTACTTGGTGTAATTCTTAATAATGGAATCTGGAAGAACAACAAAGGAATGCTATGTTACAATACTTCCACAAGTAGGGAAAATACCTGTAAATAAAACACAACAAAAAGGTCAGGCAATCACAAGACCCCCCCCCCCACCCCCAAGATGGCTAGAATATATTAATCAGTAGCAAAAACAAAGAAGTTTCTAAGGCATAAGAATACCTCCAGAATTCCAAACCGAGGACCCTAAAACACCAAAAAGACTGGAAGGAAAAGTCAAACCAGTCGAATTTTTACTTGAGAATTTAACAGAGGTTGTCTAGACTTGTGAGCAGCATGGTATGCAGTGGAGAGTACACTGGCCCTAAGAGTCAGGGACACCTGGCTTTGAGCCATGCTTCAGACCTTTACTACCGGTGTGACCCAAGCTAAGCAAGTCACATGATCTTTCCAGGTCTCAAGTTCCTCCGGTAAAGGGAGGGAGTTGTCAAACTAAATGACCTCCAAGGTCCCTTCCGGTGTGAAATCTAGGAACCCGTGATCAGCAGAGGGATCATTATCCTTCTGAAATCAAGGCTCATTCCCTACAGATTTTTTATCTAACCATCACGGGCGTGATTTCTAAAGCAGAGACAGAATTTGACCACATGTAGGAAATAACCTTAAATTTTGGGGAAATGGATCATCACTCACAACCTCTTGGAGCAGGAAACCGGGTTTCTCATTTTTTGGGACTGGATTAAACCCATATTTTATCCCTGTTGTGCTGCATAAGACAGGGGGGCATTTTCTTTTGTGGTTTAAGATGATCAGCCATATTACTTATAACTTAAACTACATATTTCCTCATATGATGATTTTGAGGTTAGAGATGATTTCTCACATCATTTTTGAATCTCCTGATTCACCCAACAGCCTTTAAGTACCACTAAGTACATAACTGATAAATGCTTATTCAACTTAGTGAATAAGTTATGTGACCATTATGATAAAAAAGGCTTTCTATTTAGGACTGAAATACATGTGCATACTAATACTAATATTTAATCCAACTTAAAAAAAACCCTTTATCAAACCCCTATAATAGATGAGGAATTGGAAAATATAAAAACAAAGATAAAAAATAGTCTCTATCCTCCGAGTTCACATTTTACTGAGTAAGTTTAACATTTAAACTGAAAAAACAAACAAATGTGATTTGAGGAAGGCAATCAGGGAAGATTTCACTAGGAAGGTGACATCTGAATAAGCCCTAGAACCATGAAGGGAGCTAAGGATTCTAAGGAATGAATATATTCTAAAAGGCAGAAGTGAGGAAAGATGGCATTCTAAGTATTCAGGAGAACCTGTGCAAAGGCAAAGCGGGGAAGGGAATGTTGAGTTTGGAGAATATGGATCAGTTTGGAGAGAAAAGCAGAGAGGACTTAGAGGAATGAATATGAAATAATTAGTTTGGAAAGACAACCAAAAGTCAGGGTGTAGATGGCAACAGAGAACCATTGCAAATTCTTAGGAGAACAAGGCAGTTAGACCTATATATTAGGAGGATTATGCATGAATGAGAAATTTGAGAAGGAAAAGATTGGAAGTGGGGGTGTGATGAATCCACAGGCTGCTCTGGAAGTCCAGGTGAACTGTGAGGACAAACAGAAGTGAAATGAAGGCTGTGCAGATTGGGAGAGGGGATGGATTAAGACATGTTAGAAGTGGAATTGATGAGGAAGGGAAGTAAGGAGAGGGGGAGAGAAAAGGGGAAAGAGCAAAAGACACAGACTCTTATCACAATGCTTAGTAGTGTATCCATTCCTAGTGACCAAAAACTTGATCCAAGATCCTACTTAGTTTTTGTTTAGATGTTAGTCACATCTGACTCTTGTTGATCCCATTTGGGATTTTTCTGGCAGAAATACTGGAGTGCTTTGCCATTTCCTTCTCTAGCTCATTTGATAGATGAAGAAACTGAGGCAACCAGGGTTAAGTAAGTTGCTCAATGGCACATGGTTAAGGCTGGATTTGAACTCTGGTCTTGACTCCAAGCCCTGTGCTCTCTGCACACACACACACACACACACACACACACACACACACACACACACACACACACACACACACCCCTTAGCTTACTCCTTCAATATAGTATAATCCTACCACCCATGAACATACTCACCCACATTATGTGACCTCTGACTCATCTAACTTCTTAATTCTAAGACAACCAACATTTACTATAAGTACCTACTATGTGCAAGCCTCAGGTCTCCTGTTGTCAAACTATTTGGATATTTTATTGCTATTTAACTTGTATTTGCTTCTTCCAACTAAAGCATAAGCACTTGCTACAAAGATACTATTCAGACTTCTTTTATATCTTAGAGCTCCACACAGGGGTGGGTACATTTCAGGCACAAGCTTCATGAAGCTGCCAAAGAGGCATGTCACTACTATACCACTCCATCCATGGCACTCTCCAGCTCAAGAAGCTCCAGCAACTCCCTACTGCTTTTAGAAATAAATCCAAACTCTTTGGCATTTTAAGCTTTTTACAACCTAGCTTTAACCTTTCTAGCCTTATTGCCTATTATCTGTCTTTGAATATTCTTTGGGACAGCCAAATTAAACATTTTCTTGTTGCACTAATGACAGTGCCAAGTCCCATCTCCAAGTCTTTGCCCAGACCTTTCTCTATCCCTACAATGTACTCTCTCCTAACCCTTATAATTCCTAGTTTCTCTCCTCCTGACTGCTCAGGGTGCTAGTGCTTCACTAGTGGTTCCCACATCATTTCAGATTTTCTTTGTATGTACATCATTACATTATATGTATATCAATGTTGGCTCATCAATAGAATGAATTTAGGCTTCTAGTGATCAGACTTTTGTTTTTGTCTTGGTATAACAATAACAACAACAGCATTTACAGTTATCCCTTCCACATCAAGGTGGTTAGAGGAATGGCAAATTCTCTCGCTCTCTCTCAATCTAAAAATCTTTGTGAAAATTTTTGGCCCTCTTTCCATATGAGAGAAGTAATATGAACTAATATGGTATTAAAAGATAAAATATGTTAATAATTTGCAAAACTATGCATATATTTTATACATTTCTGAGTTTCTAAACTTTTTGTGTGTCATCTGCAGTTTCCATCAACCCCCCCCCCCAAATTCCCATTTAATTTCTTATGCCAACCCATGATATACCAAAGTCTCCACATGGAAGGGATAACAGAATATAACACTCACTGTCATTTACCTTTTTTACTTAATACAGTGCTAAATGTTTTAAGCTAGACTTGGAGTCGAAGCCCTGAGTTAGAATCCTAGCATGATCATTTACCATTAATGTAGATTCAGGCAAATCACATTTCCTTGATCTCCAAGGACAGGGAGGCCCTTTCTGGCTTCATGTAGGAAGGCAAAGTGCCAAAGTCACAGAAAAGATTTGGATTCAGGGAAGCTGGGAGCACATCTCAGTAATAACATTATATAATGGGGGCAAGTTACAACCCGTGAGTATTTTTCTCTTAAGATGTGGATAATGGCATTTGTACCACTAGCCCCATAAGGCATTACAAAGAAACAGCTCTTTAAACCTTAAAATATTACAGACATGGATTAAAAAAAAAAAAACAAAACCCACAAAAACAAAACATTGTATACTTAATCTTTCCTCAAGATTATTTTTTAAAAAGTGAAACCTGGTGTTATGTGCCAGGAGTACCTGAGGGCAGGTGACCCGATTAATTGTCAATAAAGAACTGATCTCATTACCTGTAACTGCTGGCTGTGACCCTTCCAGCCAAGCCCCATTCCCTGCCAAGGAGACCACTAGGGCTTGCTCTCTGAATGCTCCTCTAGGTGCTATTGCTCTCACTGAGAGCAGAGCTCTTTCTTTCTTTCTTTTTTCCTATTTGTATCCACAATGTAAGTGCTTGATACTTTTTCATTCATTGATTGATTCATTCTCCTCAGTCAGTTATTAGATATTTCCAACAATATAGTCAATATTCATAAATATTAACTCTTGTACCATTGTGAAAAGGAGCATCCACCACTAAAGGTCAGCCTCTCACTCTAGGAAATATCCTGCTCTAGCCCAGTTAGTGGGGAGTATATCTGCCTCCAATTCACTTCAAAAAAAGAAGGATCTTTCGTGGCAAAGACTGAATGTACCATTTTCCTCCTGACAGGTATTTTTAGTTTAGCTGGCTGAGGGAGTGATGGCCTATCAGAATAGGCAATGAAAATACTGCCCACATAAGCCAACGAGACAATATCTGAATGGATCCCATAGAGTGGAACAAGGAGGAAGGACTGGATTAAGAGGCAAAAGGATCACCAAGAATTAGGTCAGAGGCAAATTTTCTTTCCAGATCTGTCCCTTTGTACTAGAGGACAAATCAATGAAGCAACCAGAAGCCAAGGCAAACAGAAAGATATAGGGCAGAAGCTCCAACCAACCAAGATCCTAAATCCTAGAGGCAGAAGTGTCCATGGAGATCATTTAGGTCAAACAGCTCTTATTGCAAACGAGCAAACTAAGGCTCAGAAAGGTTTAGTAGCTTGCCCCTTCTGGTTTTTTAACCCCAAATTGGCATCGATAACTGTGTGCTGGGCATTTATTCACAATATCCTCACAATGAAAATCTTCCAGACAGGAATCATTACCTTCCTCAATAAACTTCGCTTTCTCCAAATTTCCTTATTTCTGTTGAAGGGAGTAACATTCTCACAGCATCCAGGTGATGCTATTCCAACTCCTTCTATCCTATAGCCCAAGAGATGTCAGGTCTCACAGAATTAGCACTCACCCTGCTCCTCTCTCCTAGCTCAGGAGGTTGCCTTTAGGAGCCCCAAATGTCCATTTCCCAGGCCCTTTGCTAACCTCTTCTTGGTGATATGTCCAAGAAGGGGAAGGAAACATGCATTTATTATATACCTACTATGTACCAGGCATTTTCCAAATATGATCTTATTTGATCCTCACAACAACCCTGGCAGGTAGATGTTATTGTTACTCTTATTTTACAGTTGAAGAAACTGAGGCAGACAGAAGTCAAGTCACTAGGATCACACAGCTCGTGTCTAAAGGGAAAGAACTCTAACCAAAGTTCCACACATTAGTAGGTGGTATTGTATCCTTCCCTCCCTGGGAGGGAAGGAAGGGGAGCTGCTTACAATGGCCTTCTGATAGGTCTCCCGGTCTCACCTCTCCTCACTCTATCCATCCACTCAGCTGTCAAAGTGATCTTCCTACACTGCATTCCATAAAATTAAACCGTTAACCTCTGATAGCTCCCTAGTGCTTCCAGGATAAAATATCAATTTTCCTGTTTGGCATTTAAAATCCTAAGTGACCCTGGCCACATTCTATGAGCCAGCGAGCCCAGCGTAGGAACATCTCCTGCCTCCATTCCTTTGCACCAGGAACGACCTCCCTTTCTTCACCTTGACCTCATGGCTCAAGTCTCCCTCCAGGCCAGCTCTGGCTCCCGTTCTCCCTGCACCTTCCCTCGATCACTTTGCGGTTTCACTGTATCTCTTTTCTCCATGTAACTTACTCTGTGTAAGTTACTTACTCTATGTAAGTTACTAGTGAGCCATGTTCCCATTGAGGCTCTGGTTCCTCATTCGCAAGGCCTGGGCTTCTCATTGCCTCCCCAGCCCTGGGCAACAAGGCAATGGAGCCAAGAACTGTAGGAACCGCTTCTAGACAATCCCCTGGTCCGAAGCGAGCCCCCACTCCCCCTGCGAGCCCCTCTTTGCCCCCTTCTCCCCCCCAGTGGGCAGAACCAGGCCTGGAGCTCAACCTGAGTAATTCCCACCTGCAGGGAATGATGGGAAGGTCGGGGATGATGATGGTGATAGTGATGCTGTAAGGCCACATTAACACGAGGTCTCCAGGTGTACCAGCGCTCTAGTGATGCAGAGGCACCCAGGAAGCCTGGTGGGCAGGGCAATCCTCCGATCTTTGTTACCCCGGGAATGCTCAGCCCGCAGCTTGCAGCGCTTTGCAGGGACCCTGACCTCGGCACCACGACCATCCAGGAGAAAAAGTGAGGGCATTATCGTCCCCGTGCTACAGAAAAGGAAAAAGGCTGAAGGCGGGTGACTGACTTACCCAAGATCACACTGCTAGAGATCGTTGGAAGCAAGTGTTAGTGTGTCCCCCCATTTTACGGACGAGGGAAGCCAGGCACAGGGCGGTTCGGAGCCTGACCGGGGACTAGTGAAAAGCTGGAGCTGGACCTGGATTCAGGACCGACATTCTCAGCCACTTACCGCCGCCCCCAAGGGGCTAGGTTTGCCCATCTGTACAATGGGCGCGGGGGTTCTGTACGCCCACTCTGCGGATGGGGCCATTGAGGCCCCACAGTGAGGAGTCGCGAGGAGTGGCGTGGCGCAGAAAGGCTCTGCCCGCCCTCCCCGCCCCGTCCCGTCCCGGACACGCCGGGAAGAGGCCACGCGCTGAGCCCT
>JAJPUD010000896.1:0-36801 GCA_023553655.1 Myrmecobius fasciatus
AATAATCTCCTCCTTCTTTGCTTTCATAGAAACTGCTCTTGATGCCTGCAATATACTCTTTTTTTTTTTACTCTCAGAATTCATACTGTTAGGTTTCATTTTTTTCTATAGAGCCTTTTCTGATTCCTCACCACTACTACCTTTAAGTGTTATTCCTCTTCAAATTACCTTTTATTTATTTATTTGTATATTTATTGTAGTCTTCCCCAATTCCTCAGCAAAGATCCTTGAAGATTGGTACAGCCTAGAAGGCAGCAGACTCTTAATAAATGCTTGAATGTCTTTCATTTTTCATTTGTATCCTTAACAGCCTTGAACATAGTAAGTGCTTAATAAATATTTTTGTTTTCAAAAAATAATAACAAAGTCAAAGATATGAGGGTACTACTATAAATTTAATGTCCATCCTTTGAGTAGAGTTAATTGGTTAATAGTAGAAGTTTATAGAAATGTTAATGTTTCATTTTTTATAGTAATTTTAAGTTTCATATTTAATATGCACTTTCTTCTTTTTTTTGTATAGAGGTGAATATTTGCATTTATCAATGGAGATAAATATAAAATTTGTGTTAAAAAAAGAGCTTTATACAATTTTCTCAAGCATAGTCCAGCCCTATCTTTTTCCTGTTCAATTGTGTTATCTATAACAATTGTCCAACATAGATAAATTGATATGCTACATATTATATTTTGTACTACATGCATTTTTTATTTTGACTTTTTCCAGAATGGATAGTTAGTCTAGTACTTTTGTTACCTTTCTGTGGGCATCTTTAAAGAAGCTTTGTATTGTTCTGGAGGTTAGTATAGTTAATGTAATATTATGTATAAAAAGCAGTATTTGGAGAATGTTTCCATTAATAGGATATGCTTTTGAAGATATTTATTTAAGTGATTTATTATTTAAATAGCAAAAACCAATACCACTAATTAAAATTATTTGTAACTATTCATATTTAAATAAATAATTTTGGTATATAAGTGATCATCATTTTTTATTTTTGCCTTTAAAAAAATCTCCATCAGGTTTCCTTATTTCTTTATTCATTCTCATTTGCATGCATGATCATATTATGTATTCTATTTCTAGTTTTATTTCACATTATTTCATAAAGATATTTCCAAATTTTTAATATATTTCTCTCATATTTGACAATCATGTAAATATAATCTAGTAACAAAAAACTTGTTGGATATTTAGGTTTCTTACAGGGTTTTTTTTTTTTTTTTGATGACAAACAATACTACTCTGAAGATATTAGAACAGATATCCTCTCTCCCTTTTCTCCCTCCCATGCCAGTAACACAAGAATATTTCTTTTTTTTTTTTTTTTTTGCTTTTTGCTTTTTGCTGAGGCAATTGGGGTTAAGTGACTTGCCCAGAGTCACACAGCTAGGGAATGTTAAGTGTCTGAGACCAGATTTGAACTCAGGTCCTCCTGACTTCAGGGCTGGTGCTCTATCCACTGCGCCACCTAGCTGCCCCACACAAGAATATTTCTAGCAATGAAATTTTTGGGTCAGTGGCTATGTTTACTATTGTTCTTTTTATTGTGTACTTCTAGAATTTGTCTCCCCTGCCTTCAAATTTTATAAATTTGCAACTGTACTGGCAATAAATGAGCTTACCTGTTTCACCATAATTCTACCATCATTGAAGTTTTTTTTTTTTTTTTTTTTTTTTTTTTAACTGAGGTAGTTGGGGCTACAATTAGGAAGTGTTAAGTTTCTGAGCTCAGATTAGAATTCAAGTATTTCTGAATTCAGGACTGGTGCTCTATCCACTGTACCATCTAGCTGCCCCTGAAGTTTTTTTTTTTCTCTGCTTTGATAGATGTGATGAATTTCAGCCATTGTATTTCATATGTGATTATTAGGAAGGTTAAACATTTTTTCAAGTGATTATTAGAGATTTGTGTGTTACCTTTTAAAAATTGACTGTTTAAAATAATCAGAAATAAATATTGTGACATTAACATAGATCTTGACTCCAAAGAAGAGTTTTGAAGTGACACCTTCCTCCACTCTTTTGCAGAAGTGTGGAATACATGAATATGCTGGTTTTTGCTGATTTTCTTTTCTTTTTCTTTTTTTCCCCTTGAGGCAATTGGGGTTAAGTGATTTGCCCAGGGTCACACAGCTAGGAAGTGTTACCCGTCTAAAGCCAGATTTGAGCTCAGATACTCCTGACTTCAGGGCTGGTACTCTTTTTTTGTTGTTGTTTAAAAAAATTTGAAAGACGTTTACCAAGGGAAATTTAGGTGATATAAAAAAAAAATCAATAAATTTATCCTAAAAAGAAAACTGGTAGTTTATATGTTTTGACCATTTATTCATGATGAACTGGGAGATACCTTTCTTGATTTTTAATAGTTCCTTATGTATTTGATATAACATTTGCTGTAATATTTTTCCAATCTATTTTTTCTTTTTCTTTTAATTCTGCTTTTTGTTGTATGAAAATTATTTATTGCAATCTAGTTGATTATATCTACCTATTTAATAGAGCAAATCAATTTCTTCCATTTTTAATGTTTAAACCTATCATCTATTTTAAATTCACTAAGGTATATAGAATACAATAGAAGATTAAATGCATTTCCCATACATTTCTAAATGCTTTGTCCAAATACATTTGTTTAATATCAAATCTTTCCTTTCCTTTATAGGGGTTTATCAAACTCTATTTTAAAAAAAAAATATATATATATATATATATATATTTGGTATCTATATTGAAGTCTACCGATCTGGTTTTCCTTTTTTTTTTTTTTTTTTTTTTGGTTCAATATTAGAAAGTCCTGATAATAATTTCTTTGTAACATGTTTTAAATGCTGGGAGTGAAAGACAACTTTCATCAGGATTATTATTTTTTTAACTTTAGCATGTCCTTGAATGGTTTTACTTCCTTTTATTACTATTAATGTTAAACACATACATTTATTTTGGGAAGTGGCATCACTTTCACTCTCTTAGTCCTATTTATCCATGAATATTAAATATCTTCTACTTATTTTGACTTTTTCTTTATTTGAGGTAATATTCTTTTATTATTTTCTCTATACAAATAATTCTGATGGTTTTTGTGGTTATTTTAAATGGTATTTCTTTTTAATGAGTTTTTCTTGGTCTTGGCCAGTAAATTAGAATACAGATAATTTTTTGCAGGTTAATCCTGCATCCTTGAAACTTTACTAAACTTAAATATTGTCTCCATTAATAGGATGCATGCAGATTTATTCCCTGATTTTCTACCTTCTATACTTCCATAAGGAACTAATCTTTCCATGTCCAGCCTCATTTTCAGTGTCCTAGTAATTCTCTAGATCTTTCTTGTCAGAAAGCCTGTGCTTAGTCCCAACATTCCTCTACTATGACTCAGCCTTTAGTGAGACCCTGACTTGGTAAAAATTGTTGGTTTGTGGAATATAGACGCAGGTTTCATCCCTACTAGCCAGTAACAACATGACACCATATGGTTAAATAACTAAAAATTGCAAGCTATATTGTTAAGAAGAAACATTCGAAGACTAATTTCGCAAAAAGATTTTCCTATCTTATTAATTAAGTCAGTGGACAAGTAAATGAAAAGTATAATAAAATAAGAGAGATGGATTAAATGATTCCAGAAGTCCTTTCCAACTCTAAAACTATGTTCCTATGGATCACACAAATGCACAGCTCTTTTGTGTAGGCAAATTGCATAGCCTCGCAAACTGACTTTAAGTACAAGAGGGAAAATTGTACTTTGTGCTAATCTTGAAGATTAGAGGTTAGATATAGATATTATCCAGTATGGGAAGTTTACTCCTAAAAGATTAAAATAATGACAATGAAATTTTTCTAAGAAGGAGTATTACTGAGAAATCTTATTATTGAAATTCTATACCTGAACTAAATTCAGTTCAGCTGTAAACAGCACCTATTGTGTTCAGAATATAATCCTAGAATTTGTTGGAAATATAAAAATTAGACACATACCTTCTTTTATAGGTTTAATTATAATATTAGTAATTATATGATAAATGTTTAAGAAAGGCGATATGAAACTACTAGGTGGGATCTTAGGTAGTAAAGCTCCTTTCCAACTGAGTTGGAGGATGGAAGGAAGGCAGGAAAAATTTAATGGAGTGGGGAACATTCAAACCTGAGGCTTGAAAATTACACAGGATTTTAACAGTCCATGTTGGAACTGGGGAGATAGGAAGAGGGAGTTCTAGGAAATGATTTTATATTCATGGTGATAGAAAACCTTGAAAAGAGCACAAGAAATGTATAGTTTGGCTGAAGCTTGGGAAGAGGTGAACAATATAAGATAAGACTCCGTTATCGTGTAGAGGGAAGACCTTGAGTATAACTCAAGGTCCAGACTGAGAAGTATGGACTCTGCCAAAAAGACAAATAGGGACCCATTGAAGAATTTTGAAAGGAGGAATGACAATATAAATAATAGCATATGGCTAAAGCTTCAAAATCTATTAGGGAAAGAATGTATTATTTGGACTTTGTGTCTTTTAAACATCTCAGTGAATTCATCTGGAATAATTGAAATAGTTTTGTTTTTCTTTTAGTTCCCAGAAGAACTTAGAGGTTATAAGCAGTTTTATATTTCTGGATTCTAAGAGATTAACTTCTCTCTGGGAGATTTCATGATGTTACTTAATTTAGTATTAAGGCAATGTAGTAAATACAGTGTTGGATTTAGAGTTAGGAAGAATTGGGTTTAAATTCCATCTCTAACACTAGCTCTGTGTTATAAGATAAGACCCTTAAAGCATTTCAAGTGTGGAGATAATTCCTTTATTGAGACTTTGATGCAATTATAATATTGAAGTCCTCACTTTAGTAGATGTCCATTTTATAATTGCATATACTTAATATTTCAGTGTTCCAGTTTGTACTGGACTTCAGATTCTTCTGAATATCATTCCTTTAGTATGTGGACTTTTTGTAGTTTTCCAAATTAAAAAAAATCCAACAGTAGCAGAAGATTTAATAAAACAAACATTAAATACTATTTTCTTTTTGATAAATAATAATTTTTTTTTGCTAAGCTGAGCTTGACAAACACCAACAAATATGAGCATTTCTACCCATAAATAAGAACAGAAAAAGAACTGTATATGAAATAGCAAATTTGTTATGAACATATGGCTTGTTGGGTTTTGTTTTTAAAGTATGTGATATGTTCATCACATTTCTGTGATTCTTTCTGAACCTCCTTGTGATTCTGGGCTTGTGATTCTGCTAGATTGACTTTACAAAGATGAACTAGAACACTGTCACTGCCTTGAAGAAATTTAAATTCTGGAGTTTAGTAGAGGAAGTATGATATACATATATAACTATGAGACATATTAGTATAGGAGATAAATTCAAAGGAACCAAAGTATTATGAGAAATCTGAAGAAGGAAAGATTACTTCTCATGTGGGGGAATCAGAGAAATTCCTGGAGATTTAGTTTGAACCTTGAAGGAAGAGAAAGATTTCAAAAGAGATAGAAGAGGTCAGAAAGGCCACTCCATATAAAGGCGGTAAGCAAAGTCACAGAAACATGAGAAAAGATAGGATGAGTAATGGTGACTGGTACGCTGAGTTTGGCTGGAATTTACAGAGAAGGTAACTTAAAAGGATATGTTGGAGATAGATTGTGGAAGACCTTAAAAGCCAGGATAAGGAATTTTCATGTTATTCTCTAGGTCTGGGTACACAAAATTTTTGTGTAAAGAACTAGATGATAAATATTTTAGGCTTCCTGGGCTAAAAAGCAAAATTGAGGATATTATTTTTAGATAATTATATGACAAGAGGAGAAGAAAATTTCCACAAATATTGTTGAAAAATTTAAAATATAGTAATAATAATAATTGAGTACATTTAGAAAATACAGGTGTACTAATGAGATGAATGGAATTTGTTCTGGGGGGAGGGTAATATTTTATGAAATTGTTCAAAGTTAAATTTCCCTATCATTAAAATGATTGCAAATGTGCATCTGGCAATGCTAATCTGTAATGAAATTTTTTCTTCTTCGAAAATGTATTTTCACATAAATAAGTACTACCAAATAGTGATATCTCTTCATGAGTATATGATTTTAATTGAGCTAAAAGGCTAATAGTCCAAAACAAGTTTCTTTTCTCTGGTCACATTTCTTTGCTGTAATCAAATTAATTAATTCAGTGATTCAATTAATTCACCACTGGTAAACAGATTTCCTTGCTTGACTAGCAAATGAGCCACTCAGAAACCTAATTTCTATGCCAATCTCATTCCATTTTTTAGTTTTTGCTGAGAAATTCTGCTCCAAAAAGATTACATTTTAAATTTTGTAATTTTTTTTGACAGTTACTTTTCTGTGAGTTGGAAATATTGTGATGAGTGCTAGTCTGGGTTGTGTCAGTGTATATTGTATACTTTTAAAAAGTTTATATTGTCATTGTTTGATAAATATAATTCTTTGTAAACTAAATCAATAATAAAGAAAGCCATACGCAATTGTGTCTTAAAGATAAAACATTTAAGGCTCCCTTTTCTTATTTTGACATGACAGGAAAAATTAAAATAATTAATCAAAAAATTATGTGATTATTAAATTAATTAATTAGAAATTATTAATTTTTAATTAAAAATGTGATAAGGCAGTATGTATGGCACAGAAACACTGTTGAGCTATATGTGCCCCACTATAATCATTTGTAATTCTCTGACCAGTGGTAGGAACCCTGTCATAACTACTCAGCTCTGCTGTTGTGGTGTGAAAACAGTCACCATATGTTCATTCAATGAATGAGCATGGCTGGGTTCCAATAAAACTTTTTTTTTTATGGACACTGAAATCTGAATTTCATATAATTTTTATGTGTCATGAAATAATATTCTTCTTTTGATTTTTTTTCCTCCCAGCCATTTGAAAAATGGAAAAAGTAATCTTAGTCTGTAAGTTGTATTTTGGTGGGTTTGCAGGCTGTAGTTCACTGACTTTTGTTCTGGGTGATGGGTTAGCTACTGCTGATTTTTGAGGACAGTGATTTTTGATCAAAACTATGATTTAGGAAGATTACTTAGACTGAGAGAGGGAAGAAACATGCTAGAAAAGGGAAATAGTATACATATATTAGATTTGTCAAGTATTTTAACATAATTAACATGTAGTGGATATCCTGCCTTCTAGGGGAGGGGTGGGGAGTAGGGGGGAAAAATTTGTAACAGAAAGCTTTGTAAGGGTTAATGTTGAAGAATTACCCATTCATATGTTTTGCAAATAAAAAGTATTAATTAAAAAAATTAAAAAAAAAGAAAAGGAAAATACTAGAAATAGACTAGTTAGAAGGCAATTACTTTGGGGTTTGGTTATTATTTTTAAGAAAATGAAAATTAATCCTCTTAAATAAAATCCAGTTCAGCAGATCCACTAAGCATAGCAACTGAAACAACAGAGCTGATTTAAAATGAACAGGAAGAAAACTAGTTCTTATGTTTCATTATTACAACAGTAGAGTTACCCAATTGTAATGTTGTAGGAAAATAATATTTGTCAAAGTGGAATTTTATGAACTGATTCTAAAAGAAAGTACTGTAAACACTTCATCCCATCATTTGAGCTGTAGGTATGAGAATATCTGTTATAATAATATTTGTCCAAAACATTTTTTTTTGTTATTAGAAGGGATAGTAAGAGACAAGGTGACCTTGGCAATTCTTGGGTGAGGGAATATCCCTTAGCAATGAACTTAGTTCTAAGAGTTGTCAGAGCCCTGAGAGGAGAGTGAATTGTCTGGAGACATACAACCAGTACACGTGCCAGAATCAGGACGTGAATCCAGGATTTCCCAGATTTCAGACTGGCTCTTTATCTGCTATACCACACTGCCTCTCCTTAGAACCAGAAACAGATAAATTTACTGTACGCTTTAAAAATATACTTTTAAAAATATACTTCAGAGAAAATTAATCTTTTATCTGAAATCACAAAATGATTTGGTTTAAAACTTCCAAACTAATGGTTTTAGTTTACCTGCTCCTTTAAATGTTTTCTTGTTGAAAGTATTGTGATTCATACAGGGATCTATGGAGAATGAGTTGTCTCTTGGATCTTCTAGATCCTGTTATCTTTTAGTTTTTAGCCTACTTTTTCCAGACATATTTAGTGAAAGTCAGTCCCTTTCACACACGCAACTTTCCAGCTAAACTGGAAGCCTGCTTTTTCTAGAACTTAGCATTCCATCTTCTTTCTTTTCTCAGCCTGTGCTCCATTCCTGGAATGCATTCCTTTTCCTTTACTCTTAATGTAGTTTAGCTCAGGGACACCTTTTTATTGGAAACCTTTCCTGATACCCCTGGTTGTTAGAATATACTTCCTTCTCAAATTATCTTGTACTTAACTGCTTTGCATGTAGCATCATCCCACAATAGATGGGAATTAGTTTTAGTTTTTTTCTTTTATTTTGTATCTTCATTCCTAGAAAGAGAAAGCATTTATTATTCCAAGTACCTGCTAAGTTCAGAGTTTACAAAAACAAGAAAACAAGACAGTCCTATGTCAAGGAACCTGTAGAGAAAGACAAAACACATTGGGAAAATAGTTAGGGGACTCCCTTAGTTGGACCTACTCATGACAAGGAAGCTATATGGTGCAACTCCTAAGTCATTGAGCCCACTTCAGGGTGGAGTTGCCCCAGAAGGCTAAGGGCATTTGGAGAGTTCTAGGATAATGCTTTGTGCTTAGTTCCCACTAAATAAATGTTTATTATTGAATTCTTCAATCTGATCCTTTAATCAAATCTTACCAGACTACTCTCCCTTATCAGTTTCTAGGTCTTGTTTCTTACTTCAGTCAAGTAAATTTCTTTGTACTCTATACACAATTCTTTTTTTTTTTTTTTTTTTTTTTTTTTGCTGAGGCAATTGGGGTTAAGTAACTTGCCCAGGGTCACACAGCTAGGAAGTATACACAATTCATCTTATCCTGATTCTGAACCTCATACTATTCATTCAGGGATATGCTGAAGTCAGCTTATATAGGCTGGACACTGCCAATTATTAAATTTTCAGTGTAAGCATTTACATTTTAGAAATAGGTAAACTATGAAAATCAGGATTTGATTTATTCTTGTGTTGATTTTCTAGACTGAAAAGTGATAGAGAAAATGTTAATGATGTAGATCAAGCTTAAAAATACGTCCTGCCTACATTTTTATTTTACGACAGCTGCTTATTAAACTTACCAGTATGCAACTATGTTTATTCTTCTTAGAATGCAATCTTAGCCTGACACATCTTTGTGCATATCTATAGACAGAAAGTTGATTATATTAACTATTATGTTAATAATTATATTAACTAACTTGTTAATGTTAATAATGGCCTGCCACTAAAGCATTCTAATAATTATCTAATCATTTAAATCATATTCAAACCTTCTTTGAGAATCCCTAGAATGCAGTAAGGGATATAATAATCTTGGAAATTAATTCTTTTACATGTGAATGGAATTGAGCCTACTTTTTTTTAATCATTAATTTTTCTTCAAAAATGAGAAAGATATTAGCTATTAGAAAGCCAGGAGAAAGAATAACTAATTGTTTGAAAATAAGCTGACATAGAAATACTTAATAATATTTGACAGTACCACTTGACCAAAAATGAACTATTCTCGTTTTCCAGTAAGTTTTTGTAATACTCAAAAACTTTATCTTCAATATGAACTAAGATGATATTTAGAGTATTGAAACTTGACATCTATGATTCAGTAGCTATTTACATAGATTATTTAAGTAAAGGCATAGATTATCTATTTTTTCAAAAATTTGTTTTCTTAATATGCTATTTCTTAGCAGGCTATTCTTGTTCTTTGTTTTACTTGAGTTTACTTCTTGCTGGACTCCACTCTTAAGTCTAAGGTCTTGTTTTCCTTTTATTTCCCAATAGAGGCTACTTCAAGTAGCAGATTGTGATGGTTAAGTTCAATTTGGTAGCTGTTGTTTTTATAGCTCCAGGGCAAGCATAGTACCAAATACTTGGTAGCCTCTCAACAAATTCTTACTGATTTAACATTATTAGATGACTCAATTTCAATAAAGCTTCAGTCATTTGGAACCCTAAGAAAACCAAGTTTTACAATTAGGCTTAAGCCCTAAAACTTTATTTCAGCCATGGTAGATGAAAGTATTTCCTTTTTTCTCTTTTTAAAAAATAATAGTCATTTATTCCTTAGTTACTTGTAAAAGCAATTTTTAAGTTTTTTTTTTCCCTGAGGCAATTGGGGTTAAGTGACTTGCCCATGGTCACACAGCTAGGAAGTGTTAAGTGTCTGTTCAAATTTGAACTCAGGTTCTCCTGATTTTAGTGCTGGTGCTCTATCCATTGTACCTCCTAGCTGCCCCAATTTTTAACATTTTTAAAAATTTTGAGTTCCAAATTCTCTTCTTCCTTTTCTCCTTTTTTGTGACAATAAGCAATTTGATATAGACTTATGTTCAATCATGCAAAACATATTTCCTTATTTGTCATCTTGTAAAAGAAAATAGACCAAAAAAACCCCCAAAAACTGAACACCCATGAAAAAAATAAAGTAAAAGATAGTTGCTTTGATCTGCATTCAGACTCTACCAGGTCTTTCTCTGGAGTAGAAATCATTGAATTCTTTAGAATTGTCTTGGGTTATTGTATTGCTGAGAATATCAAAGTCATTTACAGTTGATAGTCATACAGTATTGCTGTTACTATGTGCAATGTTCTTTTGGCTCTGCTCCCTTCATCTTGCATCCATTCATGTAAGTTTTTTCAGGTTTTTCTGAATTTATCCTGTCATTTTTTATAGAACAGTAGTACTCTATTACAATTTTATCCCATAACTTGTTCAATCATCAATAGAAATATTTCTAAAATTTATTATATACTTATACAGATAACACTGAATACAATTTTACCTTTTCTTGGTGGCTCAAGTCTATCCTCATGAAAATCAGAGGTAATTCTTTGAAGGAAAGTCCTCAACATACAAAAAGTGAGAATGTATGACCTCAAGTGCCATGCCTACCATTTACTAACTATTCAATGGTGGGCAAGTCATTTTGCCTCTCTGGGGCTTAATTTTCTCTTCTATAATGTGGAACCATTACTTAACATTACCTACCTTTTCAGTTTGTTGTAAGAAAAGTATTATTTGGACTACAAAATATTACATAAGTATGAGCTATTATTACTCTTTCATAATATTAATGATACCTTTGGAACTATTGAGTAGACTCATTTAACTGTGTCTCCACAATAAAAAGCCAGGCTGTTACCTCCTGAGTCCTTGTAACTGATTTTTTATGGTATTACTCTTAGGTAATAACCAGTCTTGCTCTATGCCTCCTGTTCTATGCCTACCTTTCTTCTCCATATCCTTTTAAGATTTTGAAGTCCTAGTCTGATATGGATTAGGAAATCTAGTAAGTAGATGTATATAAAAATGAATAAATAAGTTTACATATGAGTGTCAAGAATTAATGACTATCATTATAAAATCTGGTCATTGCACTAAGACAAAAAAAATTAAAGGAGTAAGCGTAGGTAACAATCACTTTCTGCAGATGATATGATGCTTTACTTAAGAGAATCAATAAAAACTTAATTGAAACAATAACATTAGCAGAGTTGTAGGATATAAAATAAATCCACACAGATCATCAATATTTTTATATTTTACCAACAAAATCCAGCAGGAAGAAATAGAAAAATTTAACTAATTGAAGATAGTGTTATTTGTCCATTCTTAAAGCAGACTTATGACTTCAGCAAGGAGATGTCTTGAATTGCAAATTAATTAGATTTAAATGAAACAGACATATATAAAGTCATCAACCTCACTCTCTCCTCCAGAGTCGTTTGGAGTCCAATGGCAAGCCCCAAGTCAAGACTGGTGACCGCTCTAGATGCAATGGGAGACCATGGTCTTTTTCAAAAGCTAAGGGTCTTTCCTAGGTCTCAGTTTGTCTGAAACATTGCTCATTCAGTAATTAAAAGCTATGAAAGAATTGAGGCAAAAGATGGTCTAGTTTGCCTTCATAAAATAATCAATCTGGGAGGGGAAGATCTTCAGAGTTTCTAGCCAGAACAGAATTACTTTTTGCCATCATACTCAGGATTCTATTTGCCAAGATATACCCAGGAACTATATGAACACCATTACAAAACTCTCTTTACACAAATAAAGGCAGATCTAAATAATTGGAGAAATATTAATTGCTTATGGGTGGACTGAACCAATATAATAAAAATGAAAATTCTTTTTATACTTACTTCCTATACTTCCTACTTATTAAGTGCCATGTCAATCAAACTACTAAAGAATTCATAGACCTACAAAAAATAATAAAATTTACCTGGAAGAACAAAAGGTCAAGAATATCAAGGGAATCTATCAATGAAAAAAAAGAGTGAAGGAAAAGAACCTACTAGTACCAGATTTCAAACAATATATCAAAGCAATTTGGTACTGAATAAAAATTAAATAATTGAACAAAGGAGTAGATTATTAACACAATATAAAGAAGCAAATAAGCATAGTGGTCTAGTGTTTGAGAAATCTGAAGATCCCAGCTTTTGGTTTAAGAACTCACTATTTAATGAAAACTGCTGGGAAAACTGGAAAGTCAGTCTGGCAGAAATGAGGCATAAGCCAACATCTAACACTGTCTACCATGATAAATTCAAAATAGGTACATGTTTAGACATAAAAGATAGTATAAGCAAATTAAGGGAGCATGGAAGAAATTACTTATCAGATCTACGAATAATGGAAGAGTTCATGACCAAATAAGAGACAGAGAATATCATGGGAGGTAAATGAATAATTCTGATTACATAAAATTGCAAAGTTTTTACATAAACAAAACCAGTGTAGCTAAAATTAGAAGAAAAACAGGAAACAGAAAAAAATTTACAGCAAATTTCTTTAATATATAGAGAAAACTGAACCAAATTTATAAAAATAAGAGCCATTCCCCAAATGATAAATGGTTAAGGAACATGAATAGGCTATTTTCTGAGGAAGAAGCCCAAACTATCAATAGTCATATGAAAAGATACTCCTAATTACTAATAGAGAATTGAAAAAGCAACTTTGAGGTACCCCCTTGCATTTATCAGACTAGATAAGATGCAAAAAAGGAAAATGACAAATCTTGAGGAGAAAATGAGGTATACTAATGTATTATTGGAAATGCTGTGAACTAGTCCAACTATTCTAGAGAGCAATTTGGAACAATGCCTTAAAGGGGTATAAAATTGTGTTTACCCTTTGACCCTGCAATACTACTATTAGTTCTATGCCCTAAGGAGATCAAAAATAAGGGAAAAGAATCCCCATATACCAAAATATTTATTTATGGCAGCTTTTTTTGTAGTGACAAAGAATTGGAAACTGAAAGGATGCTTGTCAATTGGGGGATGGCTGTAGTGCTATGATATATGAATATAATGAAGTACTATTTTGCTGTAAGAAGTAATAAAGGGAATGGTTTCAGAAAAACTTGGGAAGACATATAAACTGATGCAAGTGTAGTGAGCAAAACTAGGAATACATTGTACACAGTAACAACAATATTGTAAAGATAATTAACTGTGAAAAACTTAAATAACTCATAAAAACAATAATCCTTCACCACAACTCAACTCCAAAGGACTGATGATGTAAGATGCTATCTAGTTTTAGATAGAGAACTGATAGACTCAAGAGTGCAAACTGAAGCCTTTTTTCCCTTTATTTTTCTTGATTTTTTTAGTGCAGAAATATGTTATATACAATTTCATATGTATAATGGGTGTCACATTTCTTGCCTTTTCAATAGATGCAGGAAAGTCTGGAGGGAGGGAGAAAATTTGGAATTGAAAAGTAAGATAATGTGAATAAAGTGCTCAGCAAATCTTAAAAGGTTAAATAACTGTTAGATATTATTATTATTATCATCATATGAGTAAAGTATCAAAATTTTGTTCTTGGCTTTTGTGATAAAGTTTTAGTTGCTAAAAAGCTTCTGGGATAGCATTTGAGAGCCCAGGGTCCCCTCTATATTTAGGCATTGGGATAAAGCTTTAGTGGATATTAATTATGAAACAAGAATCATGGATATTGAATTAGGAATTAGTTATTTAAATTGGTGGATTTAACATAAGACACTATATACTTTTGCAAAATCTTAGTAATAGCGAAAGTCTTAGATTTTTTTAATCTCCACATTTTTGGAATGAAGATTTCACATGGAGTTATGGATAGAGTACAATAGAGTATAATAGATATATATTATAAAGTATAATATATATTTAGGTATAGATATAGATGAAGATGGAAGAATCATCAGAAGGCCTGAGTTTAAAGCCCCACTTTGCTACTGATCAACCCAGCAAATTACTTTGTCTCTGAGCATCAGTTTTATTGTTTGAAACGGGACAAAAATACTTGTTCTACTTACCTTACAGAGTTGTAATAAGGATCAAATGAGGCTTTATTATGTGAGCTACTTCGTAAAGAATAATCTATAGATCTTAATTATCTCTGTCAATATTATTTCTTATATGAATTAGTATGTAATAAATATAGTTTAACAATTAATTTAAAAATAAACATACATAGGCATCAATTTAGTAAATGCAATTATTATTGAGATAGTGATATTGATATAATATACAGTGTTATTTAATATAAAAATGAAAATGATGTTCTGCTATAATTGTGTAATGCAAAATATATTCCTCAGCTAGAAAAGAAACATCTCTCTATTTAGTTGAAAATAAACATTTGTATATTTTTTAAAAAATATTTTTAGGATGATTAGGTTTATGTTGAGACAGTTCCAGATTTTTCCAGAAGGTCTATTCTTCCTGAAATGCTTCTTTCTTTTCTCATGTTAACACTGTCAAGTAAGCTTTATAGCATAAGTGGAGGTATTTTATGAGTTGCATAGTTTACTAACTTTATTTGTCATTTAACGTGCCACATTTATATTTGCCAAGTTTATATACACAGACCTTCCAGTTTACTAAGACTGTAACATTACCTTGAAAAATTTTATAACCTGTTTTCCTTAACATTTTAAGGGAATGCTTATTTAGAGTTTGTATATTTTGTTACATTCAAAAATAGTATTTAACATTGTATATAGGAAAATAAAAATAACAATTCTATAGCAAATGGCAAGCCTTAAAAAATTAAGGTAGTATTTATTAAAGGAAATTTGGAGAAGCCTGAATATCCATTATATTTGAGGTAGTGGACTTATGGCAAAGAGAAAAATGTAAATGATTCATTGCCTACTCAATAAAATTCAAACATCTTAGCTAGGCTTAAAGATTCTTTATAACTTAGATATAGTTTATTTTTCCAGACTTAACTCATACAATTTTCTGCTCAGTACTGTGGAAGGATCATTGGCTCTTGGGTCAAAAGACCTGGGTTTAAAATCTAACCTCTGACATTTTCTTTGTAACCTTGGTTTGCTTCTTCAACTGTTAAATGAGACGGTTGAACTAAACAGCCTATAAAGTCCCTTCCAGTTTTAAATCTTTGCTTTTAGGATCCTCTTTTCCAGCCAAATTGGATTTCTCACAAACTCATGAACCTGTTTGTTACATGCTTTCCTATTTCTGTGCTTTTGCTTACTGTGCTGTGTCCAACTCCTGGAATACTCGTGCTCCTTTTCTCCTCATCTGTCTGTTGACATTTTATTCATAATCCAAAGCCTCACTAGAATTGATCCTTCCTTCATTTAATCTCATAGCATTTTATATTTTTATATGCTATATTGCATTATATTTGTCTATGTACATGTCTAAACACTTGTATTAGACTAAAATTAATTGGGGGCTGGAATCAGAGCCTTAATTCTCTTGGTATCTTTCCTAGCACTTTGTATAGTTCCTTGCACACTACTTAAATAATGAACTGAATGAGTCATATATATGAGTTAAGAAGACAGAATAGATTAACTTGAAGAGAGTTAAATGGGACTAGAATCACTTATTTTGTAAACAGAGGGGGAAAAAGGAAAATTTTAAAAAAAGAAAAGTTGAGTGAACCATTGTGATTTTAAAAAAGGGACCTTGAAGTTAGGCCACATACCAAAAAAGATTTTGATTTATCAAGAGGTAGACATGATTAAATTAAGATAATATGCAAAATACCCAGTGAAAATAACTGTGACCAACATAACATTCTGTGAGTAGTTCATTATAATATTGAGGATATACTGTAATTTATATAATTTTCATATTTCTAACTATTCTTTTTTATTCAGGACATCTAATTTCACTTTTTCTTTAGAGGTTTTTGTTTAGTAGCATTAAAATCCAATATATTCTTAGATTGTTTATAGATGAATACTTTATTTTTAATTTAATTTTTTTTACAATTACTTATAAAAAACAAGTTTTGACATTTATTTAAATTTTTTTTTGTTTCAACTTCTCTCCCTTGTTTTTTCCTTTTCCCCTTCCTTAGGACAGTAAGAAATTTGATTTGTTATGTATGTGCAGTCATGCAAAACATATTTCCATATTAGTCATGTTGTGAAAAAAAAACAGACAAAAACCCCAAGAAAAATAAAATAAATAAAGAAAAAGTATGCTTTGATATGCATTCAGTCTCCATCAGCTCTTTCTATAGAGATGGAAAGCATTTTTCACCATAAGTCCTTTGGATTGTCTTGGATTATTGTACTATTGAGAAATAACTAAGTGATCATCAAACAGTATTGCTATTCCTATATACAGTGTTCTTTTCATTTTACTTTGTATCAGTTCACGTAAGTTCTTCCAGGTTTTTCTGAGAGAATCCTGCTCATCATTTCTTACAGCATAATAGTATTCTATCACAGTCATAAACAACAATTTGTTCAGTCATTCCCCAATTGATGGACATCCCCTCAATTTCCAATTATTTGCCACTACTAAAAGAGTTGCTATAAGTGTTTTGGGGCATATAGGCCCTTTTCCTTTTAAAACAAATCTCTTTGGGTTACAGACCTAGTAGTGGTATTACTTGGTCAAAGGTTCTGCATGGTTTTATAGCTCTTTGGTCACAGTTCCAAATTGTTCCACTGAATGACTGAATCAGTATACCACTTCACCAATAGTGCATTAATGTTTCATTTTCCCATATCCTCTCCAACATTTGTCATTTTCACTTTCTCTCATATTAGCTAATCTGATCAGTGTGGGGTAATGAATACTTTCAATGTTACTCAAAAACTTTTAAGGAGGACTTTGTTTCTAAAGGTACACAGTATGATATAGTTGCTGTTGTTCAGCTGTGTTCAACTGTGACTCTGTAAGAACTTTTCTTGGCAAAGATGCTAGAGTAGTTTGCTATTTCCTTCTCCAGTAGAATAAGGCAAACAGAAGTGACTTGTTCAGGATCCCTCAGCTAGTAAGTTTCTAATTCCCATAGTGGAAAGGGATCATTTAGAGCTAGAGTATCTAGGTTTAATTCTTCTTCTTCTTTTTTTTTTTTTTTTTTTTGGCTTTTTTCCTGAGGCAATTGAGGTTAAGTGACTTGCCCAGGGTCACACAGCTAGGAAATGTTAAATGTCTGAGATCAGATTTGAACTCAGGTCCTCCTGACTTCAGGGCTAGTGCTCTATCCACTGTGCCACCTAGCTGCCCCTGTAGGTTTAATTCTCACCTTTTCCACTTACTGTGTGATGTTGGGCAAGCCATCTAATCCCTATGAGTCTCTATATCTTCATCTATTAAATGAGGTGACCGAACTATATGATTACCAAAGGGACTTGACTCATAAATGCTGTTGAGCCAGACCTTATTTAGAGCAAAAGCCAAACTATGTATGTATGTATGTATGTAGTTTTTGGCTATTCCTCAAAGAGTTCCTTTGCTTATGACTATTGTCATTAAATTCTTTAAGGCACATATGACATGAGATGGTCATGATCACTAATTAAAATGCCAATTACTAACTGGATAGATACTAAAAGTCATGGAAAGTTAAAATGTAGCCACTTAATTTTTTGGAAAATTGTAGTTTGATGGAGAAATGCTAGTGGAATTTCTAACAGTGTTGTTGTGGTATGGTGCTATATTTTGTTAATGAACAGAGATATCACTTCTTTTTTTTTTTCCTATATAATCCACTTATTTAAAATGCCAAGTATATGTAGGATAAAGTTAGTATTATATGCTTTTCTGTAACAGTAGAAAAATAGAACCAGGGAAACCTTTGTTTAACTGAAATGGTACTCAAAAAAGAAATGTATTGTTTTACAGTGCATCATACAGATTGGAATTCAAGTTTGGAGGTACTTAAATAAAAATATTATATATATATGTATGTATATATGTATATAATCAAAAACAATATGTACAACTGAAGTACAAACAAGTTTTACAAAGAACTGAATATGAGGTTATAGAAAACACTTGCATAGGACATAAAATTGGTTTAAGAAAATTTTCTGAGTCTTTAACATTGAAGACACTTGTCCAGTAATAGCACAACACAAAGAAATGCAGTATTGTAGAGTATTACCTCTTAGAAATACAGATACTATATATATTATATGCCATTATCTTCATGGTCTTTCAGGTCCCCCTTATTCATGAGCAGCTTTTCCCACCACCTTTACATTTTAAAATAAATACACGGTGATAAACAGCCACACAAATGATGTTTTTACATTATGTCTAAAGAGATATCACTTCTTGTTACTTCTCTTATGTGGGCCAGCCTATTTCTTTAAGCACTAAGTCAGTTTCTTCCTTCTGGGCAAAGATTTCCTTCAAACTTGGCCATAAGAAATAATGGAGGGGCAGCTGGGTGGCGCAGTGGTTAGAGCACCAGCCCTGAAGTCAGGAGGACCTGAGTTCAAATCTGGTCTCAGACACTTCCTAGCTTTGTGACTCAGGGCAAGTCACTTAACCCCAATTGCCTAAGCAAAAAAAAAAAAAAATAATAAAATAAAATCCACTGTGTTAAAAAAAAAAAAAAAGAAATAATGGAAAGAAAATGTTGAAAGTCCTGCTTCCCAATATTAGCTAACTAGTCATAATCTTCTAGCCTGACTCATTTGATTAGAGAGATATCCATGAGTATAAACCCTGTGCTTCAGGAAATTGTAAAAATGAATCACTAATCCCTTTTCTTTAGCTCTGAGCCCCCAAACAGTTTATTATTGACAAAATGCTACAATTTTAAAACATCTTCTTTCTAGTCTTTGCAATTTCCTTATTGCACTTGAATGAGCAAGGACTTGATTAATTTTAGGATATAGTAGTTAACCACAGTTAACATAAGCAAACCTAAAAGAGTAAGAGTAAGTAGAAAAGTAAGCCAAAAAAATATGGATAAGTTTTGGGAATGTTTTCTGGAAAGAGAGAGAAGGAAAAAGCAGAAGGCACAGAAAAAGGAGCAACAATTTTGTTTGGTCTGTCTTCTATCAAGGCTTCATAAATTTTTTCCATTCCCAAGCCCTTTTTACCCTGGATATATAGATATATAAAATAGGTATATAAATTACTGATCATAAATCATAAATTTGCGATCTCCACATTCAGTTATGTAACACCTTATGGGGTTACAATCCACAATTTAAGAATCTTTGCTCTAGATGAGTTTCAGCAAAGCAGGATCCACTCAGACACATTTCCTTTCTCCCCCTCTCTGCTTTAGAATGTGGAGTTGGGGACCTCAGTGCTGCAGCCCTTCTCACACTTCCAAGGCAACCCACCTCTCTTCTGTTCTGCTCTCTAAGTTCTTCTTGGCTTCTCTTTTCAAATGTACTGGTTTTTTTAGTTGGCTGCCATCTCCTTACCTTTCCCCTGTACTAGATTTTTTTTTTGATGCTTAAAGTCTCCTCTTGCATGACTTCTATTCTCCCAGACCTTTAGGATTTGGAGGGACTAGCATGCTATTGACAAGCTCAGAGCAGCTCCCAGAAGATCAAATAGTGGAATCCTGGAGAAATTTCTGCCCCAAAGTAATGCTATGAGGTAATGCTACATCCATTTGGATTTTTCATTTATCATAGTTTTCAGTTTTTAGTTTATGCTTTTTTTTTTTTTTTACAGTTTTTAGGTATAAATTGTCATTTTCCCCAATATTCAAATATGTTGGTTGTATGAAGTATTTAAGCTTAATGCCAGAACATGAGATAATAAACTTATTTATAAGCAAAGTCAATTTTGTTTTCACTATCTTTTTAAAGTTAAGATCAGAAAATGATTGCTAGTGAAGGTAAAGGTGATTACATTCAAACCACCATATATGAGGAATATTTACTTTTTAACAAATAACATTGCAAATATGTATTTTGAAAGCTTATTTGAATCTATATATATTATGAAACTAGTATTCCAGTCAGAAATTATTTTCTATAGAAGTCACATTTTTACAGTCACACAGTTGACTGGAGGCATGCAATAGAAGAACTTACTGTTGACTATCTGCACTCCCAGGGATAAACTTTAAATTCAAGATTCTCCTCCTTTGAGGAGCCTCTCATACCCATGCTGTGTTACTTAGTAAATCCTTCTTGAATTCTTCCTGTTTTTCCTTAAAGAAATGTTAATTCCTTAACTAGTATGAGTTAAGCCTGGAGTCAGGAAGATCTGAATTTAAATCTGGCCTCAAACACTTATTTGCTATGTGACTCTGGACAAGTCACTTAACCCTGTTTACTACCTCAGTTTCCTCATCTGTAAAATGATTTGGAGATGGAAATGGCAAACCCACTTTGGCATTAGAAAATCCCAAATGGAATCAAGAAGAATTTGATATGATAGAAAAACTACATCACAGTTAACTAACTGATCAGTTGCTATTTGATTATTATAATATCAAATGAGGCATAAAACAGGTTATTTACTTACCAAAGGTATATATCCCAGGCATGTCCAGTGTCCAGTATAGGGACCAAATGGAAGAAAGGGATTGCTTAGAGATGGTGAAGTGCTTCAGACATACCTATTTTCTTGTGATGCTATGGTGATTTCATTATATTTTAGAATGCTATAGGGGCTCTTCACTGAGATCCATAATTTCTTTTTTTTTTTTTAAGTAATGCATTTTTTTTATTTTGTGTCCTGCCACAGTAATCGAAGGGTGATTTTCTTTACATAGAGCCAATTAAAACCAATTATACTCATTCTTCTATGGTTGTTTCTTGACAGAAGTTCTTTAGATTAGTGTTCCCCAATTCTTTTTTTTTAAATTTTATTTTATTTGCATAACATATATGTGGGTAATTCTTCAACAATAACCCTTACATAGCTTTCCGTTACAAATTTTTCCCCCCAACTCCCCACCCCACCCCTAGATGGCAGGATATCCACTACATGTTAATTATGTTAAAATATTGGCAAATCGAATATATGTATACATATTTCCAAACTTATCATTGTTGTGCAAGAAAAATCTTATCTACACAAATGATATATCAGATAAAGGAAACACAATGTAAGCAAACATCAATCAAGGAGTATGAGAATGTTATGTTGTGGTCCACATTTCGCATCCCTCTCTCTGGGTGTATATGGCTTTCTTCAGTGAACAATTGGAGGTGGTTTGAAACATTTCATTGTTGAAGAGATCCATAATTTCACAAAAGAAATCTACCAATTAATACAAACTAAATGGATAAAAATATAGTCATTGTTGAGACATGCAGCTTTATTTTGATAATAGCTTTTTATTTTCAAAATACATGCAAAGATAGTTTTCAACATTCATCCTTGAAAAACCTTGTGTTCCAAATTTTTCTCCCTCCTTTCTCTCCACTCCTCTCACTTAGACAGCAAATAATCCAATATAGGTTAAACATGTGCAATTCTTCTAAACACATTCCCACATTTATCATGCTGCACAAGAAAAAGCAAATCAAAAAGGAAGAGAAAATGAGAAAAAAGCAAGCAAACAACAAAAAAGATAAAAATAATATGTTGTGATCCACATTTAGCCCCATGGTACTGTTTCTGGATGTAGATGGCTCTTTCTATCACAAGTCTATTGGAATTGGCCTGAGATCACCCCATTGTTGAAAAGAGTCAAGTCCATCACATTTGATCATCACATAATCTTGTGGCTATGTACAACATTCTCTTGGTTCTGCTCACTTCACTTAGAATCAGTTCATGTAAATCTTTTCAGGTCTTTCTGAAATCATCCTGCTAATCATTTCTTATAGAACAATAATATTCCATTACTATAATATACCATAACTTACTTAGCCCTTCTCCAACTGATGGGTATCCACTCAGTTTTTAGTTTCTTGACACTACAAAAAGGACTGTTACAAACATTTTTGCACATGTGGGTTCTTTTCCCTCCTTTAAGATCTCTTTGGGATATAAGCCCAATAGAAACACTGCTGGGTCAAAGGATATGCACAGTTTGATAGCCCTTTGGGCATAGCTCCAAATTGCTTTCCAGAATGGTTGGATTAGTTCAGAACTCCACTAACAATGTATTAGTGTCCCAGTTTTCCCACATCCTCTCCAACATTTATCATTATCTTTTCATCTTAGCCAATCTGAGAGGTGTATAATGGTACCTCAGAGTTGTCTTAATTTGCATTTCTCTAATCAATAGTGATTTAGAGCATTTTTTCATATAACTAGAAATGGCTCTGATTTCTTTGTCTGAAAGTTGTCTGTTCATATCCTTTGACCATTTATCAACTGGAGAATGGTTTGTATTCTTATAAATTTGAGTCAATTCTCTATATATTTTAGAAATGAGGTCTTTATCAGAACCCTTGGATGTAAAATTTTTTCCCCAGGTTTCTGCTTCCCTCCTAATCTTGGCAGCATTGGTTTTGTTTGTATAAAAAGTTTTTAATTTAATCAAAACGATTAATTTAATATTATTAAAATTTAACATAATTAAAATTTATTATAATAAAAATAGACTATCCCTTGTTCTCCTAATTTGAGAAAGCCAACATATTGAGTTAAATATATATATGTTAATTATACATATTGGTATAAATATGGTAGTTAGAGAATAAATTGAGCTTTCAATTAAATGGAAGAAAGAAAGAAGCTAGGTTAAATATAGGACACTCTACAGTGCTTTTAATAATCTGACCTCACATGTACAACTCTTATATTTTTATCCTAAATGTTTTTCTGATGAAAATGTATAGCTGCAGGTTTTGTATTTCAAATTGTAGTCTCAAATGAGTCTACTGGGTTTGGAGGTAGGAAGATAGAGTTGAGTTCCAGACACTTTGAATTTAAGATGTTTACAAAGCATCCTATTCAAGATATCTAGTAGTCAGTTGGAGATCTGAATGTGGAAATTAAGAGGTTAATTAGCACAGATTAAACAGATCTGAGAATTGTCAACAAAGAGATGATAATTAACTCCCCAAAAGTTGATAAGATCAAGTGAAATAGCATAGAGGGAGAAGAAAAGAGGGGGGCCCAGAGCCTATTTCATTCACTTATCTGATGTCAACTCTCCTCATCTCTTCCTGTGTTTATATATTCCTTTTCTCATGCATCTCATTTAAGAAATTTTTTTAAAATTATTTTTATGTAATTAATAAGAATTTTTCTCTTTTATCTCTTCCCCTGAAAAAATTAAAACAAAACAATATACATATATAAGAAATATGCATAGTCAAAGAAAAAAATTTCTTTTGGCTTTTAACTAGCAAAGACAGCAGGATCTCTAAAAAGGAAAAGAAGACAGCTCCAGGATATCTGAATCATTCAGAGTTACTTCCTTAAAATTGAGACAGGTGTCTTTAATGGAGAAGCATTTAAAGGATATGAACAATTTTTTTTTCTCAAAAACTACTAGCTATTTGAAGGAATGTTTTAAATCACTAAGGACAAGAGAAATCAAATAATTTTAACCCTCAGGTTTCATTACACATCTAGCAAACTGGCAAACATGACAAAAGATGGGAAAAGTCAGTAGTAAAAGAATTGTGAAAAGATAGGCATTTTTGCAAAGGTGAATATTGAAAACTATCTTTGCATGTATTTGGAAAAATAAAATACTATTACAAAAAAAGAAATATAGGCACCTTAATTCATTGTTGTTGGAATTGTGAATTGATCCAACCATTCTGGAAAACAGTTTGGAATTGAACAAAATACATGGACCCAGATCTCCATGCCCTTTGATTCTGTGATTTTACTACTCAGCATATATCTCATATATATTGATAAAAATAAAATATTGGTAGCAGGACTTTTTGTGGTAGCAAAAGAGTAAAAACAAAATAGATGCTCATTGATAGGGGAATGTCTAAACAAATTCTGGCACATGAATATAATGGAATATTATTACTGTGCTGCCAGACAGTACAAAATGAATGTTGAGAAATTATAAAGAATAAGCTCTATTGTAAAGAACAGATATGAGATGACACCTTTATCCACTGTTCCTTTGATGAGGTGGGTGGGAATTGTCCAGAGATGTGGAATACTACATATAACATTAAAAATTTTTTTTTGATTTGTTGATTGATTTTTATTGATTTTTTCTTCCTCTTATTCTTATTAAAAAATCTTTGTTTAAAGGGATGGCTCTCTGGGGAAAGGGAAGAGGAAGGATGCAAGGGAAACCTAGGTGATGTAAAATCAAAAGATATCAACAAAATATATATATTTTTTGCTGAGGCAATTGGGGTTAAGTGACTTGCCCAGGGTCACACAGCTAGGAAGTGTTAAGTGTCTGAGACCAGATTTGAACTCAGGTCCTCCTGCCTTCAGGGCTGGTGCTCTATCCACTGCGCCACCTAGCTGCCCCAACAAAATATATTTAAAAAAGAAATTTATAAATTGGAGCAATTTTGAAGTTCAATTTCACTTCTATCAGATTGGCAAAGATGACAAAAAAGAAAAATGACATGTTGGAGAGGCTGGTGCATTGTTGATGGAGTTGTAAATTGATTTAGCTGTTTGGAAAAGCAATTTAGAATAATGCTCAGAAGTTAACAAACCATGCACATCTTTTGGCCTAGTATATCACTAATACACTTGTACTCTAGAGATATTAATGAAAAAGGAAAAGGATTTATACATACAATAATATAGCAACTCTTTTTGTGGTAGACAAAAATTGGAAACTAAAGGGCTATTCTATTAGGGTGGCTAAACAAATTATGGTATATGAATGTAATGGAATATCATTGTGCCATAAGAAAAGACACTTTCAAAGGAAAGTAGGAAGACCTTTATGAACTGATGGAGAGCTAAATGAACAGAACTGAGTTATACAATAATAGCAACATTATAAAGAAAAACAAAATGAAAGAAAAGAAACAAACAAGAATGAACGTGAAACAGATCACTTACTTCCTGACAGAGATGTAACAAAACTAAAATGTAAAAAGAGACAAACATTTTTAGACATGGCTAATGTGAGAATTTATTTTGCTGAACTAGAAAGATATGAGGGATTTTTCAGCTTTTTGAAAAATTTCCTCATTGGGGACTTTATGTAAGAAGCAAATAAAATACTTGTTACTTAAAAATAATATACTATTTTTATAAAAAGAAATTAAGATTTATGATTTACAGGAACATGTTGGTAGTCATTAACATCTTTACTTTTGGAGAACTAGTACACATTCATTTTGGTACTATGACTTGTTACATACTAGAAGATATAATGATGATATCTAAGACTTTTAGTAGTCTTTGCATTTATGCTTTTCATTTTGAAATCTTTTAAGAATCCATTAAATTGAACTCTTCTTTTCTTTTCTTTTCTTTTTTTTTTATTTTGTTTCTTGGCTGTAAGAAGATGTTTGAATGAGATGCTTTCCAAGGTTCCTTAATTCTCCAAATACCCCATGAATAGCCCATTTTTCTCAATACCATCATTTATTCATAATATTAACTAAATATATTTAATAGCCTTAGTGCTACTCTCAAGAAAATAATGTAGCCTAGGAAATTTTCATGATTGAAAAAATTTAATTCTTTTATCATGTAATCTGTAGGTGTTATAAGCTTCCTCTTAATTTGTTAGAAGTTAGATTTCTTGTGCTGATTCCAGTTTCTCCCATTTTTTCCAGGTTATCCTTCAAACTGCTGCCTAACAATACTCCTAATGTACTTTGGTGACTCTGGTCACATTACTTCCTGCTCAAAAACCTACTATAGCTCTCTGTTTCCTATTGAATAATGTCCCCATTCCTTAGACAAGCATTCAACTAAGCCACAGTTTGGTTCTATTTTATCTTTCCAGCTTTTTTTTTTTTTTTTTTTAATTAAATTCTCTGGGGCAGCTAGGTGGCGCAGTGGATAGAGCACCAGCCCTGAAGTCAGGAAGACCTGAGTTCAAATTTGGCCTCAGACACTTAATATTCCGTAACTGTGTGACCCTGGGCAAGTCACTTACCCCCAATTGCCTTAGCAAAAAGCAAAAATTAATTAATTAATTAATTAAATTCTCCTTCATGTATGCTATATTTTAGCTAAACTGAACTATTCAGTATTCTTTAATATTGCTCTGCCCACCCCTTCATTACCATGCCCAATTGGACTTCAATCTTCTCTACCTCTTGAAAACCTTACCTTAGAATGCTTGCTGAAATTTGAAGTTGGGATCCTGAGGTTTGAATTCTGCCATTTAACTTCATTTCTCAGTTTCCTCACCTGTAAAATGGGGATAATACCTGAAGTATCTGTCTCACAAAATTACAAATAAAATGACTTGTAAGCCTTGAAATACTTTAAAAATACCAGCTTGATGTTATAGTGAAAGAAGGTACATCCAAGTTGCCAACTAACTCTTCCTTAACACCCCAGGTGACAGTGATCTTTCTCTTCTTGAATCTTTAATAAGCTTTTACTTCATTAACACATACAAGTTAATTATGTACATGTACATAATGTACATGTAAGGCTTTTAAAAGCAAAGTTGTGCTGTTTTCATTTTTACATTTCTAGTGCCAATCACTGTATTCAATAGGTCTTTAATACATTTTTGTTAATTGATTTTTTTTTTCCCAGTTCATTAAGCATTTAGTGACACCTGTGTGCTAAGCATCATGTTAGGTACTGGGGATATAATCACGCCAAATGAAATAGTTATTCAGTTGTGTCCAATTCTTTTTGACCCTATTTGGAGTTTTCTTGGCAAAGATAGGTGAGTGATTGGCCATGTCTTTCTCCAATTCTTTTTACAGATGAGAAACTGAGGCAAACAGAGTTGCCTTGCCCAGGGTCACCCAACTAGTGAGTGTCTGAAACTGCATTTCGACTCAGGTCTTCCTGACTCCACTCCTGGCTCTCTATTTGTTGTGCCACTTAGCTACCCCCCCAAAAAATATTACCTGCCTTCAAAGAATTTACATCCTATTTTCAATCTCTAATCCCAGAGAATTTCATAGATTTCTAAGAAAATTTGCAGAAAAAACCCTGAAAACCCAGATTCCTTTGAAAATAATGGTTACAACAAAAAAGAAGCAAGATAATGGAGGAGATAGCCTATCATTCTCAAATGAGAAATAGTAGGAAAATTAGTTGTGAATAAAATATATGGGCTTAGATAGACAACATTCAGGTAACAAATAACTGATTTTTTTTTTGTGTGTGTAAGTGTGTTGTATTAGTAATTTTTAGAAATGTATGACTAATTCTGTATCTAGAGCCCATCTCTTCCAAGAGTTGGAAAAATGCTT
This sequence comes from Myrmecobius fasciatus, assembly GCA_023553655.1. Taxonomy (NCBI): domain Eukaryota; kingdom Metazoa; phylum Chordata; class Mammalia; order Dasyuromorphia; family Myrmecobiidae; genus Myrmecobius; species Myrmecobius fasciatus. The sequence goes on from JAJPUD010000896.1 coordinate 27,644, forward strand.
CATCATCAATATTCTGAACTCATGATTGATTATTTCACTGACCAGTGTTAACCAAGCTTTCAAAATTGTTTTTCATTACAATGTTGTGACTATTAAATATTTTTCTTCTTTTTGTTCACTTTACTCAGAATCAGTTCATATAAATATTCTCAGATTTCTCTGAATTAACTCCTTTCATTATTTCTTGTGGAGCAATAATATTTCATTACATTCTTAATTCCCATTTGTTCAGCCATTCTCCAGTTGATGGGCAGTCTATTTCCAGTCCTTTGCTACAACAAAAAGTGTTGCCATAAATATTTTTATATAAGTGAGTATTTTCTTTTTGTTTTTGATATCTTTGGGGCACATCTTTCAGTCAAAGAGAATGCACAATTTGCTGAATTTTGGGGTATAGTTCCAGAGTTTTCCAGAGTTATTAAATGTAATTGTACTACAGAAGAGGTCAGTTTTCTGGCACCACTATTTTGACATGTTAATAAAAAAGAATATATAAGTTGTAACATCTGGCAGTCAGATGTTTGATATATAATCCACCACATAGAGAAACAACTGACAACTAGGTTCACTCTGGCTGATAATAGATCAAAAATTAACTATGAAGTATATGTCCTATTTGAAGTAATTTTTATCTTTGCTGAATTGGAGTAATATTACAATTATAATGATGTGAAATTGTTGGTGAAATGTAATTATAAAGTTTTCTTTTTGATAAATTTGAGTTTTGACTGTCCCTTTTAAACTAGCATTGTTTGGTAACTTTGGAATTGTGTGTTAGATAAACAGTTGGTATCTAGGACAAGTTTTAAAAAGTACTATTTAAATATTGACAGAAAACTCTAGGAACTTTCTTATTCAAATGAATTTAAACTGTCTAAATACAGTGTGGTAAAATTAGACTATTCCTCTGGTTTCCGTGGGATAGAGAGAATCTTTAAGAGTCTGGTGTGCCCATCAAGGACATTATGCTTTTTAGCTATCTTTAGGACCCAGGGATGTGGGATATTTTCCATAGCCTGCCCTGTTCCCACAAAGCTTCCTTAATATAGAATTTTTTTTCCTTAAGTGAACACCAAAAGAACTCAACCCTCAAACATGGCCAGTGGTTTATTTTTATTTTGCCTTGTTTTTTTATGTACTTAAAGCAAACAAGAAATACTATATAAACTTGTATAATTTACAAAGTATAAATATAATTTGCCATGGAAAAGAGCTAAAATTAAACATCTCTGCTATAGTTTTTAATTAACAATTATAACTCATTGTGTATCCTCTAAAACAGAGATTGGCAACTTTTTAAACCATGGGCAGGTCCTTTCAGTGGTAAATTAGGCTAGTTCATAGTTAGGGCAAGCATTACTCTGGCTAGTTCTACCAACATCTTCCAATTTGCTCAGAAGTTGGGTGGTGGTGGTGGTGGTGGTGGTGGTGGTGAAATAGAGGCATTCTGCTGAGACAGAGTTTGGACATACAGGAATTAGGTTAAGGTATACTTACTCTAGAACTCCTTTTTCCTTACTATGCTAGTTGGATTTTTGTCTGTATTTGCCTTACTTTCTTAAAAGTCTTTTGGATCAATAGGGTTTGATGAGTTTTGGAATTAACCCAGGACTGGGGTTCAAGGAAGCTCTCAACTTGCACAGGGTCATCAAACCTTGCAGTTTCCATTATTATGGATGTTATAGTCAATAAGCAACTTGCAGGTCTATGATTTCCCAGAATATGCCAGGACAAGGTATATGTGTACTCTATGCAAATTTTAAAAAGTGTATCCCCTGAGCATTCTTGCCCATTGTAGGCTATGTTCTGTGTGATATGTTGGAGGAAATAGGATTATTTAGATCAAGAAAAGATAAAACTCTGGGGGACATGATAGTGATCTTACAATTTTTGAAGTACTCTCATGGGGCAGAAGTATTAGACTTGTTCTGCTTGGATCCAGAAGGTATACCCAGAAGCACAGGGGTAGGAGTTTCAAAGCACAAGTTTGATATAAGTAAATACTAAAACCTAGAACTGTCCAAAGTGGAATGGATTGTTTAGGGAAATAGTGGGTTTTCCCTCACTTGAGGTTTTCAAGAAAAGATTGTTAACTTGTCAGGAATATTGTAGAGATATAGATTGAATAAGATGAATTAGAAAATTCCTTCTGATATTTTATGATACTTTATGATTAGATAGCAATCAGAGCCTTAGCATAAGGTCTTTTGAGAGTTGCTTTGGTGGAAAAAGTCCTCTTACATTACCCAACCTCCTGCTAAAGAATTTGCAAACTCAGGTAGAATGCCCTTGAGTGACAAATACAAATTACATTACTTAGCCTGGTAATTTAATGATGGCCTGGGTTTTGTTTTAATGGGCTTGCTTTTGAGACTCTGTGGTTCTCTCTATTGTATAATGAGGCATTTGAGTAAGGCTTTAGTGGAGTTTTAGTAGTATTAACTCTCTTGTTAATTGGTATAGCCAGGGTTTCATAGGTAATAAGGAGAATGGAAAAGGAAGGCAATCATCATTTATATAGCACTTACTATGTATCAGGCACTATGCCAAGCACTTTACAAATATTATCCTATTTGATCCTTACAACAATCCTGAGAGGTAGGTGCTGTTGTTATACCCATTTTACAATTGGGGAAACTGAGCCAAAGAATGGTCAAGTGACTTGTCATAAGTCTTGAATAAAGGTCTGAGGTTGGATTTGAACTCAGGCCTTCTTGACTCCAGGCCTAGTGCTCTGTATGCAATGATACCATCAGCTGCCTGGTTTTGACTCCCAAGCCAGCTTTCCAATGACCGTGCCATTAGTCCTATGAAAGCAGAGAACCATTTCAGGTTCGTAAGTAGAAGAACGAATGTTTATGAGACTTTGGAAAGGTATAGTCACTTTCCTTCTCTTGATATCACTTTTCTCATTTGTAAAAAAAGTTTAAATTAGGTGATCACTGAAGTCTCTTTCAGTCCCAATTCCTAAAGTTAGGAGCTTAAGGGAAAGAGTGATATGGATTAGTGAAGAAAGGGAGAGTGTCATTTGAGTGGGAGAACTTCCTTGAATACAGATAGAGGGGCAGGATTAATCAAATTGTGTAAAATGAGAAAACCTCATTATTTGGGGGATTTTTATTTGTTTTTAGGTGTATCCTTTCATTTATATATATTTTTTAAAATACTGAATTTATCACCAAAAAAAGTATCGCCATGCCCACAACAGATAGAACAGAATTATGTATGATACCATATATCTCCATTGATATTGCTTGCCTTATAAAAATAAAATATATAATGAATTTTTATACATTACCTTCAAAACTGTCCTGCTTATCTGAGCATCATTCTGAATTTTCTTTTCTTCTATGCATTTTTAAAATGAATCTTGGTCTTCTTTTTGGAAGAGTAGATCATCATCATTATGAATACTCTTGTCTCTCACCCCTCTCATCCATTAGAATTTGAAAGACAGATTAAAAAAAAACCCAACTCAACAAATAATAGTAGTAAAAACCAACCTACACAATTCTAGTGCCCAGGAATATTTCTGCATCTTATGTCCATCACCTTTCTGTCAGGAAGGAGGTTGGTAATATCCTTCATCATAAATCCTTAATCTCATCTATATCATTTCCTCCTCTTATGCCTGCACTGTTGCAATAATCTTCTGGTAATAGTAGTAGCCACAAGTCTCTCTCCTTTTTTAGTCTGTCATTCATTTATCAAAATGATTCTCCTAAAGCTCAGATCTGACCATATTACTATTCAATTCAATAAACTCCAGTGAGTGGCTTTTTATCACCTCCAAAATCAAACATAAAATTCTATGGCATTCAAATACTTTCATAACCTGTCTTCTCCCTTTCTTTCTAGTCTTTTTACCTATCTAATCTTACCCCTCTGCACATACTCTGTTTCTTGTCTTTCTTTGCATTCCAGTATATAGCACAGTACCCGGCACACAGTAGATAGTTAATAAATGTCTATTGACAGAGCAATTGTCAGGATTCTCTGAATCGTTTCCTTCATTCCTTACAACACAATAATATTCCATTGCATTAATAAATCCAAAGTTGGCAGACATTTCTCCAGCATCTAAAAGACAGTCTAAGATATTCACTTAGATTCTAGTTCTTTTCTTTTAAAAATTTTCTCCTCTATTGCACACAGTACCAGCAACATTGTGCATCTGATCAACTTTGATAGACTTTGCTCTTCACACAATAATATTCCATTGCATTAATATATCCAGAGCTGGCAGACATTTCCCCAGCATCTAAAAGGCAATCTAAGATATTCACTTAGATTCTAGTTTTCCTTTTAAAATTTTCTCCTGTATTGTACACAGCAGCAGCAACATTGTACACATATGTGATCAACTTTGATAGGCTTTGCTCTTCTCAGCAATACAATGATGTAAGATAATTCTTTTTTAAATAGTATTTTGTTTTTCTAAATAAAAACAAAAAAATTAAAAGATAGTTTTCAAAATTCACCTTTGCAAAATTTTGTATTCCAAATTTTTCTCAAATTTTTTTTAGGGAAAGGAAGAGAAGGAGGGAGATAGAAAAAAATGGAAATCAAAATCTTAAAAGTAAATGTCAAAAAGTAAATTTTTTAAAAATAAAATTTTCTTTTAATTTTCCCTTCAGGATCAGGAAGTTTTTGTTTTGTTTTTGTTTTTTGTTTTGTTTTTTTTCCTTGAGCCTCTTCCCTTCTTAGTATTAGCTTCCTTCTTAAATTTCTCCACCCACTTTTTTCCTCATGAAGTTTGATTTTTGAATTTAACTCTGTGTATCCAGTTAAGTTCACATCATTTATAACATGCTCACAATGTGCCATGGGTATTTTCTCAGGGAAGTTCTCTATCTTTGAAGCATCAGGACACAGAGCCTTGTTGGTGTCCCTCTCAGTGTTGGCACTGGCTTTGCTTTAGAAGCATCCTCCTATTGCTCATTGTCTTCTGCTTAACTTTTTGTGCTATTCTGGAATGGAACAAGTCAGTTACTGTAATTTCTTATTGGGGATTTCATGATTATTATTCATTCCACTAAGAACTTCAGGGTTTTGCTGGAATAGGTTTGTGAGAGCTGGATGTACTATCTTCTGTTCAGGAAACAATCAGCAAGAAGTAGAAATCTAATATTTTTCATACACAGTAAAAGTGTAAAGGTGATAGTGGAAGTTCACATAGGTAGCAACTCAGCCTCAGAGGGAGAAAGAGATAAGATCAATCAAAAATCTGTGAATCACTGGTATCTACAATATGCTAGGTGCTAGTGCTGGGGATGCAAGTACAAAGAAACAAGAAACTTGCATTTTATTGGTTCATTTTATCAGACTTGTCAGAGGTACAAAAGAAAAAAAAACTAGGAATAGACTAAGTTTGAACTGGAAGAAGTCATTGATAAACTTAGGGAATAGGGAGGACAGAAGCCAAGTTTTAAGGGGCTAAAGAGAGAAAATAATGAATAATGGAGATAGCGTCTATTTCCTATCTATTTAAAAAAAGATCAAATATAGGGTTTTTGTAAGAATAGAATTAACACAGACATTCTTATATATGGTCTTGTCAGGAAATTTGCTTGGATTTTGTGTAGGTGGAATTGATTGTGTCATTTATTCTTTTTTTTAAAATTTAATTTAATTTATTTTTTTTATTAATACTTTTTATTTGCAAAACATATGTATGGGTAATTCCTCAACATAAACCCTTACAAAGCTTTCTGTTACAAAGTTTTTCCCCCCTACTCCCTACCCCTCCCCTACATGGCAGGATATCCACTACATGTTAATTATGTTAGAATACTTAAGAAATCGAATATATGTATACTTATTTCCACACATCAATTTGTGCAGGAGAAATCGTATCTATAAGAAAGAATAATCCAATAAAAGAAATACAATGCAAGCAAACATCAATAGAGAACATGAAAATGTTATGTTGTGGTCCACATTTCACATCCTTCTCTCTGGGTGTATGTGGCTCTCTTCACCGAACAATTGGAACTGGTTTGAAGCTTTTCATTGTTGAAGAGAGTCGTGTCCATCAGAACTGATCATCATATAGTATTGTTGTTGCCGTGAATAATGATCTCCTGGTTCTGCTCACTTCACTCAGCATCAGTCCATGCAAGTCTCTCCAGGCCTCTCTGAAATGGTCCTGCTAGTCATTTCTTACAGAGCAATAATATTCCATAACATTCATATACCATAATTTATTCAGCCATTCTCCAATTGATGGGCATCCATTCAGTTTCCAGTTTCTAGCCACTACAAAAAGGGCTGCCACAAACATTCTTGCACATGTGGGGCCCTTTCCTTCTTTTATGATTTCTTTGGGATATAAGCCCAATAGAAACACTGCTGGTGTATGCACAGTTTGATAGCTTTTTGAACAAATTGCTCTCCAGAATGGCTGGATCCGTTCACAGTTCCACCAACAATGCATCAGTGTCCCAGCCTTCCCACATCCCCTCCAACACCTGTCGTTATCCTTTCCTGTCATTTTAGCCAATCTGACAGGTGTGTAGTGGTACCTCAGAGTTGTCTTAATTTGCATTTCTCTGATCAATAGTGATTTGGAGCACCTTTTCATATGATTACAAATAGTTTTAATTTCATCATCTGAAAATTGTTCATATCCTTTGACCATTTATCAATTGGAGAATGGCTTGAATTCTTATAAATATTAGACATTTATCTATATATCTTAGAGATGACACCTTTATCAGAACCCTTAAATGTAAAGATAATTTCCCAATTTGATGCTTCCCTCCTAATCTTGTCTGCATTACTTTTGTTTGTACAGAAACTTTTTAACTTAATATAATCAAAATTATTTATCTGGTGTTCAATTAAGAGTTCTAGATCTTCTTTGGACATAAATTTATTCCATCTCCACAGGTCTGAGAGGTAAACTATCCTATGTTCCTCTAATTTGGTTATAATATCACTCTTTATATCTAGGTCATGAACCCATTTAGATCTTATCTTGGTGTGCGGTGTTAGGTGTGGGTCCAGCCTTAATTTCTTCCACACTAGTTTCCAATTTTCCCAGCAGTTTTTGCCGAATAGTGAGTACTTATCCCAAAAGCTGGGGTATTTGGGTTTATCAAACACTAAATTGCTAACATTATTACCTAGATTGTCCTGATATCCTATTCTATGCCACTGATCGCCTGCTCTATTTCTCAGCCAGTACCAAATGGTTTTGATGACCGCTGCTTTATAATATAGTTTTAGATCTGGTACAGCAAGGCCACCTTCATCTGTCTTTTTTTTTCATTAATTCCCTTGAAATTCTTGACCTATTGTTCTTCCAAATGAACTTTGCTACTATTTTTTCTAGATCTGTAAAATAATTTCTTGGGAGTTTGATTGGTATGGCACTAAATAAGTAAATTAGTTTGGGTAGTATTGTCATTTTTATTATATTTGCTCAGTCTACCCATGAGCACTTAATGTTTTTCCAATTGACTAGGTCTGATTTTATTTGTGTGGAAAGTGTTTTGTAGTTTAGTTCGTATAGTTTCTGACTTTTTCTTGGCAGACAGATTCCCAAATATTTTATGCTATCATGCGTTATTTTGAATGGAATTTCTTTTTGTATCTCTTGCTGCTGAACTTTGTTGGTAATATATAGAAATGCTGATGATTTATGTGGATTTATTTTAAATCCTGCAACTTTGCTAAAGTTGTGAATTGTTTCTAGTAGTTTTTTAGTTGTCTCTAGGGTTCTCTAAGTATACCATCATGTCATCTGCAAAGAGTGATAATTTGGTTTCTTCATTACTTACTCTTAATTCCTTTTATCTCTTTTTCTTTTATTGCCAAAGCTAACATTTCTAATACAATATTAAATGGTAATGGTGACAGTGGGCAGCCTTGTTTCACTCCTGATCTTATTGGGAATGGTTCTAGTTTGTCTCCATTACATATGATGCTTGCTGATGGTTTTAAGTAGATGCTACTAATCATTTTAAGGAAAAGCCCATTTATTCCTATACTCTCTAGTGTTTTTAATAGGAATGGGTGTTGGATTTTATCAAATGTTTTTTCTGCATTTATGGAGATAATCATATGGTTTTTGTTAGTTTTGTTATTAATATAATTGATTATGCTGATAGTTTTCCTGATATTGAACCAGCCCTGCATTCCTGGTATAAATCCTACTTGGTCAAGATGTATTATCCTGGAGATAATGTTCTGTAATCTTGTTGCTAAAATCTTATTAAAAATTTTTGCATCAATATTCATTAGGGAAATGGGTCTATAGTTTTCTTTCTCTGTTTTCACCCTACCTGGTTTAGCTATCAGCACCATATCTGTATCATAGAAGGAATTTGGTAGTATACCTTCTGTCCTTATTTTTTCAAATAGTTTGTATAGTATTAGAACTAATTGTTCTTTGAATGTTTTGTAGAATTCACATGTAAAACCATCTGGCCCTGGAGACTTTTTCTTAGGGAGTTGATTAATAGCTTGTTCTATTTCTTTTTTCTAAAATGGGGCTATTTAAATAATTTATTTCCTCTTCTATTAACCTATGCAATCTATATATTTTATTTATTTATTTATTTTTATTAAAGCTTTTTATTTGTATAACATATGTATGGGTAGTTCCCCAACATTGATCTTTACAAAGCTTTCCAATACAAATTTTACCCCCAATCCCCTCCCCTCCCCTAGATGGCAGGAAGTCCACTACATGCTAATAATGTTGAAATGCTTGAGAAGTTATGCAAGAAAAATCCTATCTACAAGAAAAAAAAAAGAATCAGAGAAAGGCAACACAATGCAAACAAATGTCAGTAGAGATCATGAAAATGTTACGTTGTGGTCCATATTTCATTTCCCTCTCTCTGGGTGTATATGGTTTTCTTCAGTGAACAATTGGAACTGGTTTGAGACAATTCTTTGTTGCAGAGAGGCATGTCCATCAGAATTGATCATCATGTAATACTGTTGTTGCTGTGTATGATGATCTCCTGGTTCTGCTCGTTTCACTCAGCATCAGTTCATGCAAGTCTCTCCAGGCCTCTCTGAAATCATCCTGCTGGTCGTTTCTTACAGAGCAATAATATTCCATAACATTCATATACCATAATTTATTCAGCCACTCTCCAATTGATGGGCATCCCTTCAGTTTCCAGTTTCTAGCCACCACAAAA
>JAJPUD010000896.1:43820-58329 GCA_023553655.1 Myrmecobius fasciatus
CCAAACAAAAAAAAAAAAAAAAAAAAAAAAAAGAAATATTGAAACCGAGTCAATGACATTGGTACTCTTTATTTTATTTTAAAAATATTATGTATTTTTTTATTATGTACTTGATAAACATCAATAAATATGAACATCTCCATATGCAAAGAAGAATAGAAAAGGGGAATTGGATAAGGAATCATAAAACTCTAATATGTACAGATTAGTTTTTATTAAAAAATATATTAAGTTTAATGTGATACTATCAATATTGCTCTTTTTCTTTTGAACTTCTCTTTTCTATTAAATTCTTTTGTTAGTTAAAACTTTTTTTGATACTTTAAAATTTTCTGCATTACTACTATTAACCCCCATTTTCCTTCCTACAATTTACTTCCCCAAACCTTCCCAAGCAACAAATAAATGTAGTCAAGCAAAAACAAATTAATATGGTCTCAATCCTTCTTGTCTGTCAGCACTCTGCCCAGAGAGTATACTTAAACATCATTCTTCTTGAGTCATGATTATTTTATCTTAATAATCAGGATTTGAGTCTTCAAAGTTATTTTCCTTTACAGTGTTGTGGTCATTATATAAATAGTTCTCCTGGTTCTGTTCACTTGATTGTATCAGTTCACATACAATTTCTCTTTAATATATTCCTTTCACCATTCATTAGAGTACATATTTCCTTACAGAAATTGCTCATCATACTTATATATCATACTTTGTTCATCCATACTTCAATTATGGGCACCCACTTTGTTTACATTTCTTTGCTGCAACTCAAAGTTGTGCTAAAATACTTTTGCATATACTGGTCCTTTTTAAGTCCTTTTTAAGGACTCTGTCATTGATCTATTGATACCACTACAATATATGACAAAGAGTTAATGATTTTTTTATTCTAGTTTCTGTGCCAATCACTTTTTGGGTCAGTTGTTGAGGAGGAAGTGCTATTATCTTATGTTTTTGATATTTTTGTATATTCAAAATGTTTATTCAAAAGAATGATACAGCAGAAAAGGTGCTTGATTGGGGTGGAAGAGCAGAGCTCAAATCTTGTCTCTTGTCTCTTATTCCCTGGGTGACTGGGCAGGCTTTTTAACCCCTTTGGGTCCCAGTTTCCTCATCTGAAAAATGAGAAGGTTTTAAAAGTTCTAATTAGTGATTCTCTACCTTTTTTTGTTTCCATAGTTTGACTCAACAACATGGGAAGAAAACAATTTCCTTTTAAGAATATATTTCTCAAAATCTTAAGTAAGTGTGGCTGTTATAATTATCTATTCTAATTCTTTGACTACAGGCCTTCAAGTTAAGTATAACTGGATAAGTTTACAGAAGAGGAAAAGCAAAATCTGTACCTTAGTAGGACTTGCATTATCATTCTGGCAAAACTAATTTGAATATATACATTTAATACCAGTCACTGTTGGCCAGCAACAAATAAGCTGAAAAGATATTTTTTTCTTTTTTGGAAAATCTTTTAAATTTTTTTCTTTATTATTTTCTCTTGACATAACTTCTAAGAATGATAGGTAAGTTAACAAGCAAATAAGAAAGAGCAAAGCACATTGAAAGGTGAAGGATGAGGAAAATAGGTTATTTGTAAGAGGTAACCATTTATTTAGCAACTATTTGTGGAGCATTTACCTGTGCAAGACACTAGGCCCTGTGTGGGATATAAACATGAGTAAAAAAATTACCCTACTTTTATGGAGCATTTAATGTAGCTAGAGAAGCAATAAATACAAACACAAAATATAGTTACAAAACTGGGCAGTATCAGGTGCCTGGGGCATAATACAAGCCATGGCTGTAAAGCTGCACCAGTAGGAGGAAGCTATTTAAATTGGGTATTTGAGGAGTAGTAGGATTCAGAGTTGGAGATAAAGGTGGGCATTCCATGCCTAAGCAGAGCAGGAAGGATCAGGGCAAATGAGGCAAAGGTCTAAAACATCTAGTTTTTTAGCAATGGAGCCGTTCCTTAGTGTTTTCCAGAGCACAGAGTTGTATGAACAACTAACAACATCTAACAGTGATCAGCAATTAGTATTGATTTTCACTCTAATGCCCACTTTACCTGATAGCTAGTTCCAGCATTAGGGACATCTAAGAGTGATGCTCTGGCTATCACCTAAGATAGTGGTGCAAGACAGCCACATTCTCCAGATTCCAGAAGATATTGTTTCATTTGAATAAATTTGTGAGTTATAATGTAACGGATGGAAGTGGCTGGCAAGCCTGGAGACCTGGGTTCTAGTCCAGGCTAAGCCATGAACTAAGGCAGGGTCTCTTATTTTTTCTGGGCTTCAGTTCATTCATCATCTGTAAAATTACAAGGTTGGAGAAGGTGATCCCTAAGATCTCTGAGGGTGTATTAAGAGAAAACCTAATCACTGCCAGTGATTTCAAGTTACCAAATCTGGATGATCTGTATTCCAGGGTAATGAAAGAGCTGGTAAATGTGACTGTTGAACCACTATTAGTGCTATGTTTAAAAATCATGGAAAATAGGAGAGGTATACCAAAGATCTGGAGATAGGTAAATGTCCCAGTTTCCAAAAAGGGATAATAATGTACAAATGATAGTTGGGTATCCTTGATTCTAATTCCTGGAATTTCTTGTTAATTAGTTTAGATTATTTATCTAGGGCAGTGGTTATCACTAAGAGGCAGTGTAGGTTCAGCAATAACAGGTTATGACAGGCTAACCTCATTTTCTTTTTGAACAGTGACTTGATCTGAGGAATGCTGTAAACAGCATACCTGAATTTCAAAAAAATCATTTTAGAAAATCTTTCATGATATCATTGTCAACAGGATGGAGAGATAGATGTAAGACAAGGTGGAATAACAGATAGGATTAGATCTTCCTCTGAATGCTCTGTTTCTGTTAGTCCCACTGTCTGCACAGTGAGTTGCAATTCATTAGTAATTAGCAAAGGCACAGTCATTCAACCAGATCCAATCCTACCTGTTATCCCAACTTGTCTTACATCTCCCCATCCTGCTGACAATAATATGAAAGATTTCCTAAAATGACTTTCTGAAATTCAGGTGTGCTATGTTTACAGCATACCTCAGATCAAGTCACTGTTCAAAATGAAAATGAGGTTAGCCTGTCATAACCTGGTATTGATGAACTAACTGGTCTTTTCTCCTCAAGAGTCACTTCCTTTAATGATGGCAGGACTGGTAGACTGGAACATGCTGCCACTCTCAGAGCTTTTGTACTTATTTGTCTATTAGTAGCTGTTGGTCAGCACTTGCTGCTGGTAATTATGAGAAAGGCAAGCCCCTTTCCACTGTGATTTCTCCCCTCATGAGAGCTATAGAGGCTGGGCTGGTGGTTTGGAGAACACGGCTATTCCCAAGGCTTTGGGTTCAGGAACCTGGTCTGAGAGTAGATGGCTGTTAAACTAGGGGTAGTAGTGATGGTGGCGTAGCTTACCTGAACACATGCTGCTTCTTGTCTGACCCTAAGGATGCTTTACTGCTTCAGCTGGACTGCCAAGTGAATGGCTATTGATTGACTTAATCGAGCAAATAATAGCAATAATAATAATAATAGCTAACATTTATATAGTGCTTACTTTGTGCTAAGTGATTTTTAATCATTGCCTCATTTGATCCTCACAAGAACTCTATTATCTCCATTTTATAGCTAAGAAAACAGAGGTTAAGTGACAGCTAGTAAGTATTTGAGGTTCTGAGATTTGAACTGAGGTCTTCCTGACTCTAATACTACTATTCTATCTGTACCACCAACATTAAAGTCCTTTCTGTCAGGAAATCCCAAGACAATTTGAAGGGTCATTATTTGGAAGAGGGATAAACTTCTCATTATGCTAACCCAAAAGGGAAGAACCAGGAACAAAAGAGTTATGTTATAGAGAAGCAGATGTCCACATTGTAGCAAGGAAAATTTCTTAACAATCAACTACCCAGAAATAGAATGGACTGATTCAATAAATTAATAAAATTATCACTAGTGTCTAAAATCAAAGGTTGGATTGCCACTTGTCAAGAATGATTATAGTGGTTATTTCCTGTTCAAATACAAGTTGACTTTTGTTTTTTTTTCCATGTCTGAGATTGAATAATTAATTCCCTTTTATTTCTACAATTCTATGTTTTCTATGATTCTGTTACTTAATTCTTACATTCTTTACATTCCAAATTACGTTGAGTTAGTTTCTGGTAGATAAATTAGTTAAGGGATTATTAATGGAAATTTTGTGATTAACATGTTAAACAAGTCTAAATTATTTTTCCAATATAAATTTACTTTGCATATACCATACTAAAAGAGCTGCATTTTAAGAATCTCTCTGTTTTTATGCTGACGTTCTCATAAAAAAATGCCATACCCCATTAAAGATGGGACAGAGTCAGTCTTTGGTTATTTGCCAAGATGCATTTTGATCTGCTGGACCTGGACAGCTATATTAAATACTTCATATAAGATCACTAGCACATCCTTTGTTACTATAATTGGCTCTGCATTAGTAGGGAAAAGTGCATTAGAATATCTCAATTAAAAAATAAAAATCTTCTATATTCTTCAGATTGCACTTTTAAAAAGCAATCTGCTTTTTTTTTTTAAGGGCAAAAAACCTTTTCCCATAAATCACCACATTTATTCTTTATCCTTAAAGTACAAAGGAAGGAAAATACTGCCAGGTGGATTTTTTCTATTTTTTTTTTTTTTTTTTTTTTGCATGGATGGCTCAATCTCAGTTCACAAAGATGGAATCAGCTCTTCCCCAGAGTTGTACCTGCAGATCTGTAATTAATGGAAAAACAACTCAGTGAATAATTCTGCTGACTTAATGAAGAAAAACTGATTAATAGAGTAAATATTTGTATCCATTAACTTTTATTAAAAGGTGACTTATGTGGTGGCTTATTTTTGTGTAATAGTGTTAGTGCCTACTATAGATTATAAGCTTTTTGAGAACAAGGACTGTTTTTTCTTACCACCTTCCTCCCCCTCTTCCCCAGGACTAACATTGGACCTTGCACATAACCAGTGCTTAATACATGTTTGTTGAAGATAATAAATGACAGAAAAATGACAACTTTTTCACTCCCTTACTCTCAACCTTCTCCTCTCACTCCAAAAAAGTTTATCATTGGCAGATATATGCCTATTGGTAAAGGAATATTCTGTCTTTCTCTCTGGCTGCTTCAGTGAGCCTGGATTGCCTATCTTGTAGGTTGGCTGGAGGTGGTGGGAATGGCTGTCTTCTTTTTCACCAGAATTGCTTCTCTTAATGATAACTTGGGGAGCTGGGCTTGAAGCAGAACCATTGGTCTGTGAGATGTTGGGCTGTAATTGATGCCAGAAGTTGGTAATGATGAGGGCGAGGGTGGTGGGCCTCTTGTGCCAAGGGATTTCTCCTTTCCATGGTATCTGTGAGGGCAGGACAGGAAGCAAGGTTGGTAGTTTAGGGTGCATTACTATACCTTGTATTCATGGACGCCACCACTGTCCATCTCTATAAAGATAAAAGGAATAGATTGTCCTGTGACAGTCACAGGAGGGGCAAAATTCTTGCCAGCGTTCTCCTTTATAGGCTGATGATACATCTGGAAGAAAGTCAACTACCTGAGAGCCAGTGTGGCTTCAGAAGGGAATGAATAGCAGTCGATTTGGTCTTTACTTCCAGACAGCTTCAGGAAAAAAGGCCAGGAACAGAACAGAGGTCTATATACATTTGTAGATCTGACCAACCTTTGATACCGTCAGTTATGAGGATTCACAGAAAATTATGTCAAAATTTGGTTGTCTAGAGAAGTTTGGCATTTGCTCCAAGGCTTGGGACTTCTAAGGGCTCAGACTTACAGAGGATTTTAGAGAAAGAGCTGATATGGCACGAAGTGGGGCAAGATAGAGAAATTGTCAAGACCCCTGAAATCAGGATATTCTCTCAGTTGCTAAATAAGGAATGAAGACTAAGGGGTACCTTATCACCTCCCAGAATAGTCTAATGCATTTTGGGATAACAAAAGTCCACTGGTTGGAATTGCTGAAAAGCTGTTCCATCATGGCTTTTTTTCAACAATGAGGTGATTCAGGCCTATTCTAATAGATTTGTGATGGAGAGAGCCATCTGTACCCAGAAAGAGGACTAGGGGGACTGAAAGTGGATCAGACAGAGTATTTTCACCTTTTTGTTATAATTTGCTTGCTCTTTGTCTTTTTTCATTTTTTCCTTTTTGATCTAATTTCTTATCTAACATGATAATTGTGGAAATATGTATAGAAGAATTGCATATCTTTAAAACAGATTAATTACTTGCTGTCCAGGGAAAGGAGGGGCTAGAGGGGAGAGAAAAAATTTGGAACACAAGATTTTGCAAGGGTGAATGTTGAAAGCTATTTTTGTATATTTTTTGAAAATAAAAAAGTTATTATTTAAGAAAAAAAGAATGAGGGCTACCAGCCATAGAAAACAAGTGGCTGGGAAAGGGTTAATACTTGGTCTCTGACTCACCTGAGGCCTGGCACACAGGCATCCTGGGTGTTCACTGGTTTGTTTACATACACGTGTATTTGTAGATGCATGATCTCTAATAGTTAACTTTATATATTGCTTTAGCATTTTAAAGATTCCAAGAATCATATATATATATATTGTCTCATTTGATTCTCACAGCAACTCTGTAAGTAGAAGCTATTATTATCCCCATTTTATAGATGAGGGCAGACACACAGAGCTAAGTGATTTGCCTAGGGCCACACAAATAATGTCTAAGGTAGGATTTGAATTCAGATCCACCCACTATATTACAAAATAGTACCCCTTAAACCCATTCTCCCGTCTACAAAATGAAAGTGATAATAATACTTGTAAAACTAATAATTGTAAGGAAGGTGCTTTCTAAACTATAATCAAGACAGGCAAAATGGTGAAATACAGTGTCAAACGCTAGTAGCAATACTACTAAATGCAGTTATACAGATTAAAGTGTAATTGAAAAATATTTAACAAAAATAAATAAAAATATCCAAAAACCATAGATAATGTGGTTTCTAAGTTAATATATGGTCCTCAGTATTTATAGATTTATTGTACTTGCTTCTATTTGAATTTAACACCATTGATATAGTGGATCAAAAGTGCAGCACTAGTCTAGAAGAGGAGTCTGGAAAACCTGGCTTCAAATCCTGACTCAAACTCTTATTAGCTTTAATTTATGACCCTGGGCAAATAACTTAAATTGCCTCTGCCTTGATTCTTTCATTTATAAAAATAGGGAGTTAGACTCACTAGCCTCTAAGGACTATACCTTCCAGCTCTACCAAATGATCCTGGATTCTGTAATTATTATTATCTGACATATATATAATGACTTAAGGTTTATAAAGTATTTTTCATACAACTCTCATTATATTGTATCATTGCAAATAAGAGTTACAAAAATTAGTCTAGTATTAGAAACCCTGAGGAAAATTTTGTTGTATCAAAACATAAATGGGTCTTCATGTATTAAAATGAAAAAGGATATATAATAATATATAAAACTAAAAGCTTTTTATATATTGAAAACTGAGGTTTATAAATATAGTCATTTTAATTTTTGATTCTTCTAAAAATAATTTAAACAGAAATTAATGTTTCTTCTTTGGAGTTTGTTTTGCTCCTTTCATTCAGGTTTTTTAAAAAATCATGTCAGTTTAGTCATCCTAGATGAGGGATCTTCCACTCCTAAGTAGGTTTGTCCCATTTATTATTCTCTGTACTCTTAGAACAGTAAGGGTGCATGGTGCAAAGGTCTTAAGGACCTGGTGCAGCTAAAAGGATGGGTCCTTACTTTCTCTTCTAAGTTCACAGCTACCTCAGCTCATTTTTCCTATAATCTGGCTCCTTTTTCAGCGCTATAATTGTCTTCCCCTCAGGTATCTCGAACAAATTGATGATATTGAAGCTTTTGAAGCTATTTTGGTAATCTTCCCTTTCATTGTTCCTTTCTTCATTGATTACAACCAACAACACCTTGACTGCTATCTTGGAAGGAAACTTCCTCACTACATTTACTTTCCTCCCAATATGCATCTGCTTCAGATAGGGAGACTGTTGTTCCTAGAGCTAAATCCCAAGAGATCAAAGGAAAAAGAAAAAGACCCATATGTAAAAAAAAATATTCACTTATAGAAACTCTTTTTGTGTTGGCAAAGAATTGGAAACTGAAGGGATGCTCAGCAATTGGGGAATGGCTGAACAAGTTGTGGTGTGTAAGGGAATACTATTGCTTTGTAAAAAATGATGGGCAACTAGATGGAACAGTGGATAGAGACCTGGCCCTGAAGTCAGGAGGACCTGAATTCAAATATGGCTTCAGACACTTAACACTTACCAACTGTATAACCCCAGGCAAGTCACTTAAACCCAATTGCCTCACCCCAAAATAAATTAATTAATTAAAAAAAAAAAGAAATGATGAAGGAAATGGTTTCAGAAAAACCTGGAAAGATGTATAAACTGATGAAATGAGCAGATCCAGGAGACCAGTCTACAATTACACAATTTTGTAAAGATAATTACCTCTGAAAGATTTAGTAATTTTGATCAACATAGTGACCCACTACAATTCCAAAAGACTTGGGATATAAAATGCTGTCCACCTCCAGATATAGAACTGATGGATTCAGAGTGCAGATTGAAGCACATTTTTTTTTTTCTTTTTATGTTTCTTACTTTGAGAGGAGGGGGAATGGAACATGGCTTATATGGAAATTTGGTTTGCATGGTTATACATATTTGTAATGGCTTTTGTTTTTCTTGCCTTTTATTTGGGTGAGGGAGAGAATTTAGAACTGAACTCTATGCTTTAAAAAGAAGAAAGGAAAAAAGAAAGAAGGAAGGAAGGAAGGAAGGAAGAAGAATCAAAACATTTCAGAATGACTAGAATTGCATTCATTAATTTACATATTACCAATAACACCACATTTTGGAAGGCCATTCAGGCCTTGTTGGGACCTGGAATAGTTCATTTAAGATTGCTCAATTCTGAGTTTCTGACAGGAACTTCTGAAAGGAACCTCAAAATGGAATCTCACGCCAAATCTGGAGCTTCTGGGTTAAAAAAAAAGTACAATAAACAACCAAAAATAATTATTTCAAGTACTAAAGAGCCATGATGGCTTGATGGCTGCCAATATAAAGGAGAAAAGAACTTGGAATATGATGTTCCAAGAAGCAAAAGATAATCAAGAAATATCTACTTGGCAAAATTGAATGTAATCACATAGGGGAAAAATAAATAGGCTTTAGTCACTCAAGTCATAGTACCACTGACTGGTCTGTTCTAAATCATTGACTACTTCTACTCTCAGGGTCCTAGAATTAACATCCTTCTAACATTAGCTTCCAAGCTCCCAATGGTGTATTTACCTTTAACATTAAGCCAGTAGACTTGGTAAATTCTTTAGCAAAGTAAATTCCTTAACAAAGTACATTCTTAACTCAATGTCATAGCAACAACAGGAGTTATAAACTCCCCCCCCCCAAAAAAAAAACCCAAAACAGAGGCACACTCTCTTAACAAATGTATTTGGAATTTAGGAGAGGAGAAAAATGAGCATGAACTTAAATTAAAATTTTACTGAGGCTTAGGGAAACTAGATGGCACAATGGAAAGAGAGCTGGGCCTGGAGTCAGGAAAACTATCTTTCTGAGTTCAAATCAGGTCTGTGTGACCCTGGGCAAATCCCTTAACTCTGTCTCTGTTTCTTGATTTGTGGGATAAGCTGGAGAAGAAAATGACAAACTGCTCCAATATATTTGCCCCAAAAAAACTCCAAATGGATTCAGGAAGAGTTGGACACCACTGAACAACAAAAATAATGCATATTTGTAGGGAACGTGTGGCCACAACAACTAAAAGTTCCAGGACTTTAGGGTATTTTATTTTCTTTTGTGGAAAATCCTTAGAGCATTCAGTGTAAGGGATGGTGTCATGATGGATGAATTGCTGTGCTATCTAGCTAGGCTGGCTCATTGCATGGTGCAGTGTCTCTGTGGTCCTGCTAGCTCAGCTGAACTTGCTTCTCCTCAAGTTCATTGTCTCAGCTGAATAAATCAATTTGCTGCTGTGCTAAGTAGAAAATATCACTCAATTGCTGTGCTGGCTGTTATCAGGTTCTGCTGCTGCTGGATTGAGTCAAGCAGATTATTGACATCTATCTACTGCATGGATGGACTCTGTAGATTGATTAGACCCTGGACTTTTTTATAAAGTTTTGCATCTCAGCTAGATGCTCTACCACTGGTCTTTTGGTTTTAGTCTTTGAAAAGGTAGGAAAAGTCTTCCCTCACCTATTAGATAAATTCTTCAAAAGCCTCTTCATTCAATTAGCCATCTCCTGTTGCTTTAGAATTAGTTTCAATTCAGTTAGTTTCATCTCAATTCCTTTGGGTATCTTTTGAATATGAGTTGCTAGGGATAAAAGTATGGAGGCAGATTTGTGTCCAGGAGGCAAGTTCATTTTCCTGTAGGCCTCTTAATTTAGAATTCAAGCTGTGTCCCTTTCCTCCCTCCAGTTTAGCCTAGGAAATACAGTTTTGAATCTAAACACTCTCCTTTTTTAAAATTCTGTGTCTCTACATTTTAGTTCCTTAAGACCTTCAGCTTTTGTCACAGTATCTATGGAGCATCCCCTCTTACTCAAATATTTTCAAAAATGGCTAACTATGGGAAGGCTGAGAGTATTATCTTTATTCTTATTGTGAGTTGACCTCCTAGAATATTTTACTTCTCTTAGACACATATATAAATTTGTATCAATTTAATACCAGATATGTAATATAGTCATTTAATATTATTGAATTAATTAAAGAAAGTTGATCTTTTTTTTTCATTTTAACTGTATGAATCTTTATTTCAGTTGTGTTTCTTGTAAACAGAATACAGATTGCCTTAATATTTATTACAGGTCCTTTTAATATTATTACTATTGAGAAAAACACTAATAATAGCTAAAATTTGTATGGCATTTTACAGGATTTATGAAGTTCTTTATATATATGTTTATTTAAACATGAAATTACATTACATAAAGATCCATCCATATAGTTTATTTATTTATTTTTATTTTTTTAAGCTTTTTATTTGTATAACATATGTATGGGTAGTTCCCCAACATTGATCTTTACAAAGCTTTCCAATACAAATTTTACCCCCAGTCCCCTCCCCTCCCCTAGATGGCAGGAAGTCCACTACATGTTAATAATGTTGAAATGCTTGAGAAGTTATGCAAGAAAAATCCTATCTACAAGAAAAAAAAAAAGAATCAAAGAAAGGCAACACAATGCAAGCAAATGTCAATAGAGATCATGAAAATGTTACGTTGTGGTCCATATTTCATGTCCCTCTTTCTGGGTGTATATGGTTTTCTTCAGTGAACAATTGGAACTGGTTTGAGAAAGTTGATCTTTAAAGAATTTCCAAGAATCTTCCAGCTATTGAATTTTGCTAAATATATTCTGTGGTCCTGTAGTAGAGTATTTATCTGATTATATAGCTATCCAGTATTCTGATGTTTTTCTTTTATGTCTATCTAGCTTATTCCTCATCTCCACCCAAGACTGTCATCATCTACAACTTTTTTATCAATCTACTTTGTTCTCCAAACCTACTTTCCTTTTAGCCCAGAAGTTTTAGGGGATAAAATATTTGAATTTGCAGTATTTTATTTAGTTACATTTAGTATAATGTATCTTTAGCTCTTATCTAGCAAAATAATAATTGTATTATTTTACAGTCCTATAGTTTTCATTTATGTAATATTTTCCAGTTCATAATAACCTTGTGAGGGAACTAAATGTCATAGAGGTCATGACTTGCTTAAAGTCATAAAGATAATAAAATGTAGAGCCTTCTACCACATCACACCAAAGCATAAATTATGTACTTTCTACCACATCAGTGTTTCTCCTAAGCTCATTAGACATGGAAAATTAACCCTTAAAATATATCGACAGAATCTGATTCAGGGGATCTAGGTATATGAGGTATCCCTGGGCAGGAAAGATGGGGACATTTCCACAAAATACAGATAAGACTAATTTTCATATTGGCTAATGGTCACAGGTAAGAGATATTTTTGATACAAAATTTTAGATAGCATGATATTGTAGTGCAGTGGATAGAGGACCAATCAGGAAGTTCTGGGGTCTTAAATCCTGGATTTTTAAGATGTTAGGCAAGTCACTTAATCTCTTATTCCATCAAGCAATAATAGTGCTCTAGTGGAATTTCTTCCCTGAGAGTTCCTTATTTCAATACAATAACAGGTCTAGACTGAAAAAAATGTATCTTCAATGTTTAAAAATGAAAAATATTAGTATCTTTACCTTTATTAAGGCATACTTTATTCACATTTTAGTAAATACAATTTTGAAAATGCTGCATCAAATCATACTGTTGCTTAGTAAACATTTATTAAACATGTATTTTGTGCCAGACATTCTGCTAAGCCATAGCACATACAAAAAGGAAAGATCATCCTTATTCTCAAAGAGTTTATAATCTAGTCATATGATATTTTCTTTAGTGAATAGTGTATAACTACTTTTAACTGAAAAGAAAAATTGAAACTCTTAAAAATATCATAACTCCTATTTAAAAAAAACTCTTTAGTACTATTATGGTTATAATGTTTTTTATAATCACTTTGATTGATTATTCATTTTTTTAAAAAAAATCAAGATGCTCAAATTGGGAAATCATCTTTACATTTAAGGGTTCTGATAAAGGTCTCATCTCTAAGATATATAGAGAATTGTCTCATATTTATAAGAATTCAAGCCATTCTCCAATTGATAAATGGTCAAAGGATATGAACAGACAATTTTCAGATGAGGAAATTAAAACTATTTATAATCATATGAAAAGGTGCTCCAAATCACTATTGATCAGAGAAATGCAAATTAAGACAACTCTGAGGTACCACTACACACCTGTCAGATTGGCTAAAATGACAGGAAAAGATAACGATGAATGTTGGAGGGGATGTGGAAAGACTGGGACACTGATGCATTGTTGGTGGACCTGTGAACGGATCCAGCCATTCTGGAGAGCAATTTGGAGCTATGCTCAAAAAGTTATCAAACTATGCATACCCTTTGACCCAGCAGTGTTTCTATTGGGCTTATATCCCAAAGAAATCATAAGAGAAGGAAAGGGCCCCACATGTGCAAGAATGTTTGTGGCAGCTCTTTTTGTAGTGGCTAGAAACTGGAAACTGAATGGATGCCCATCAATTGGAGAGTGGCTGAATAAATTATGGTATATGAATGTTATGGAATATTATTGTTCTATAAGAAATGATCAGCAGTTTGATTTCAGAGAGGCCTGGAGAGACTTGCATGAGCTGATGCTGAATGAAATGAGCAGAACCAGGAGATCATTATACATGGCAACAATAATACCATATATATGATCAATTCTAATGGACATCACTCTCTTCAACAATGAAATGCTTCAAACCAGTTCCAATTGTTCGGTGAAGAGAGTCATATACACCCAGAGAGAAGGATGTGAAATGTGGACCACAACATAACATTTTCATGTTCTCTATTGAGGTTTGCTTGCATTGTATTTCCTTTATCTGATTATTCTTTCTTGTAGATATGATTTCTCCTGCACAAAAAATGATGCAATAACTATACATATATTCGATTTCTTAAGTATTCTAACATAATTATCATGTAGTGGATATCCTGCCATCTAGGGGAGGGGTGGGGAATAGGGGGGAAAATTTTGTAACAGAAAGCTTTGTAAGGGTTAATGTTTAGGAATTACCCATACATGTGTTTTGCAAATAAAAAGTATTAATAAAAAATAAAATAAAAAAATGCTGAAAAAAAAATCAAGATGCTTCTAATCAAAGAACATGTGTAAAGTTAGAATGTTTGCCAGATGGACACAGTCCTAACTTCAGAGCTTTGCAAGTATAGTTTGAAAAAATCTGTTTTATATTTGAACCTACAGAATCCTAATCTACATAACTCTCTGTGCCAAACTGTGAGATCAGTTGGGTATTTTGCTTATTCATGTCATGTGAGTTATACATCTATGCAATTAAAAAATGTAATTATACTTTTAAAAAATTGCTTCTGCTTGTTTTATTTTTGTAGAGTGACTAGATTTAAAATGAAATATATACTTTTATTTACTGATAAATTTTCCTGTACTTTGAATTTCTTTAAATTTGGTTTGAAGCATATGCTTTAATTCATGTAGGAAAAAGAATTTTAAAAAATTTGTCAAAGGATATTTATCATAGGCAGAATAGGTTGATTTTGCTCCAAAGTAAATAATTTATCAAACTGACATCTGTAATTTATTGTACATTTGACTTTATTGGCTCAGTCCCAAGCATATGTATTTGTTACAGACTGTAACTTTGATATCATTACCCATACCATCCAAAAATATTTTGTCATTGCCTAGTGGCATTTCTTAAATCTCCAAAAAAGGGAAGGATCAAAGTGTAGTCTGTTCATTCTGCACT
>JAJPUD010000896.1:82004-100445 GCA_023553655.1 Myrmecobius fasciatus
GTTTGATTTATCTAATTCTGAGAGAGCAAGGTTGAGATCCCCCACTAGTATCGTTTGGCTGTCTATTTCTTCTTGCATCTCTCTTAATTTCTCCCCTAGGAATTTGTGTGCTATTGCACTTGGTGCATATATATTTAGTATAGATATTGCTACATTATCTATGGTACCCTTTAATAAAATATAGTTTCCTTCCTTATCTCTTTTGATTAGATCTATCTTGGCTTTTACTTGATCTGAGATAAGGATTGCTACCCCTGCTTTTTTTTGTTCACCTGAAGTATAATAGGTCCTGTTCCAGCCTTTTACCTTCATCCTATATGTGTCACTATGTTTTAGATGTGTTTCTTGTAGACAACATATTGTGGGATTCTGGTTTTTAATCCAGTTTGATATCCGCTTCTGCTTTATGGGAGAGTTCATCCCATTCACATTCACAGATAGAATAATTAATTCTTTATTTCCTGCCATCTTATTTACCCAAGTTATGTTTTCCCCTTTCCTTTCCCCTTTCTCCCTTCCCCCCACCTCAGTACTTTGCTTTTGATGACCCTCTCCCCCAAACAATACTCTACCCTTTAGATCCCCTCCCCCTGTTTTTACTCCTTTCCCCTGATTCTTCTATTTTCCCTTCTATTAGTTTGTCCCTTACTTTTCCTCCTTTTCCTCCCACTTCCCTCTAGCAACAGACAAGTTTCTATGTGAAATCAAATGTCTGATATACACTTTTAGAGCCCAACCTGATGAGAGTAAGATTTACACAGTGCTCGTCTCCCTCCCCTCGTTCTCTCAATTATATTAGGTTTTCTTTGCCTCTTCAAGTGATTTTACCTTGTTTTTACCTCCTTTTTTTTTTTTATCTTATTTTACCACTTTTTCCCTCTTTTCCCCAGTATGACAACATTCATATTGTCAAAGTAGTATCTAGTTAATTATACCCCCAAACTTTGAGTGTCTCCCTAGTAGAAATAAAGTTCTCAAGAGACCTTTCCTTTTTACCTTTTTATGCATCTCTTGAGTTCTGTGTTTGGGTGTCGAATTTTTTGTTCAGATCCGGTCTTTTCATTAGAAATAGGTGAAATTCACCTATATCATTGAATGACCATCTTCTTCCCTGGAGGGTAATGCTCATTCTAGCTGGATAGGTTATTCTTGGCTGTAATCCAAGTTCCTTTGCCCTTCGGAATATCTGGTTCCAAGCCCTTCGATCCTTCAGTGTGGAAGCTGACAGATCCTGACAGATTCTAATTATTGATCCTTGGTATTTGAATTGTTTCTTTCTAGCTGCTAGCAGAATCTGTTCCTTGGTGCTATAGTCCTGAAATTTAGCCACGATATTCCTTGGGGTTTTAATTTTGGGGTCTCTTTCAGGAGGTGATCGGTGAATTCTTTCAATGGTGATTTTGCCCTTTGATTCTACAATCTCAGGGCAGTTTTCTTTCAGGATTTCCTGGAAGATAGTGTTTAGATTCTTTTTTTGATCATGGCTTTCAGGAAGTCCAATATTCCTTAGATTGTCTCTCCTAGATCTATTTTCTAAGTCAGTTGTTTTTCCTAGGAGATATTTCATATTTTCTTCTAATTTTTCATTTTTTTTGTTTTTGTTTGACTGATTCTTCAAGTCTTAGTGAGTCATTCACTTGCATTTGTTCAATTCTTATTTTTAAAGTGTTGTTTTCTTCAGTTACCTTTTTAAGTTCCTTTTGTAACTGGCCAATTTGTTCACTGCACTCTTTTTCCACTTCACTAATTTTATTTTTTAATAAATTGGTGTCTTTTTCATATCTCTTTTGCAGAGCATCATATCCTTCTTGCAAGATACTGTATCCTTCTTGCACTGATTTCAGTTTATTTTCCCATTTATCCTCCAGCTCTCTTTTGAGGTTCTTTATGCAGTCTTCCAGAAAGGCCTTTTGAAATGGGGACCAGTGATGGTCTTTGCTGTATTTTTGTCTAAAGAAAACTCTGTATCTGAGGTCGTTTCTTTGCCTTGATAAAAGCTGTCTATGGCGAGAGCTCTCTTTTGCTTCTTTATCATTTTTTTTTTTTTTTTTTTTAGACAGAGTGGATATCTCTTTAAGGTAGGGGAAAAAAAAAACCCTGGGCTGAAGACGCTTTGCCCTGGGGCACTTCGGCGAGTTGACTTAAGGTGCTGGGCCGGTGGGGGCTAGGACTAAGTCCGAATTACTCCTTAAACAAGGCAAGTCTGCCAGAACACCTGTCCCCAATCAGGGCAGAGTGTCCTGAGTACCTCAGATAAACTCCTGGTGTTTGGAATTTGGAGTTTGGAGTTTGGAATTTCTTCCACGATGAGCTGAGCTGAGTCCCACCCTCACTTCCGGCCTGCACAGGGGTCGTCTATTTATCTCTCTGTCCGAGTCCGACTAACCTGATATGAAGTTCTCCAGAGAGCTGTGCCCAAATATTTCTGAGTTCGTTGACTTGAAGATCAGTTCAGAGGCTTATTTTATTGTTGATATGAGAGAAGATCGGAGGAGAGGCAGAAAGTCACCTTTTCACTCTGCCATCTTGGCTCCGCCCCCTCCTCACTTTTTTCATGGTAAATTGTTTTTAAAAGGAAAATATTGTATATATCTATGTATAACAAAGTCATTCTATTGTATCTCCTTCTTTTTTCCCTTCTGTGCATTAAAAAGAAAAAAAAAACCAAAATAACCAACTTTCTTGATACCTTTTCCCCCATATCTGTCACTATCCATTAACTCATCTTCCATTTTTTCCCACTTAGAAGATTACTCTTGTAATATGTTTGGCCAAGCACAATCAATAAATCAACACCTAGGCTTTACCTAACAGTACATGTATTGGAGTCCAGCTCCAGTGAATACCAAGAGTGTGAGTGAATATCTGAGGACAGGGAGAAGATATGCTTTGCAATCTTTGTTTATTAATCTGAGCGTCAGTGTTTATATACTCTTTAAACTAGTATTACATTAATGCCAGCTACCTCTAGGTGATGCTATATACCTTCCAGGGTTAATGCATAGACCATATTTTGACATTTCAATTCACCATAACCAGCAATAACAAGATGTTTATTGTAACAGAGTCATCAATAACAGAAATTATCAATAGCAAGGTATTTGTCAAAACAGAGTTGTAAATAGCATAGTTGTGATGCCTTGTTCCTGTCACATGCATTCTTCATCAAGATTATTCTAAATTTATTGGGATTATGTCTTTCAAAAATTGTTAAGGGAGATAGGAGCCAATAGTTTGAATGACTCGCTCTAACAGAGAGTAGATCTCAAGTAATAACTGGACTGGACTCTTGCTGTTCATGGACTTATTCAATACTGGGCTTCTACATACATGATTGATTCTATATCTCTAGTCCATTAATTTACTGCCCTAAAGATGGGAAATATGTTCCATCTTCAGGCTTTTGAAGTCTTGTTGCTTTGGTTAGAGCTCTGAAGACTTCCAAAATTGTTTCTACATATATGATGATTAGGGACATCACATAAATTATTCTCCTGATTCAGCCCATTTAACTATGTATTACATATATCTTTCTATATTTCTCTGAATCATCATACATATTAATTATTGCTTATGTAGCAACAAAATTTCATTATATAGTCCCTACCACAATTTGTTATTTTGTTTGTTTCTTTGTTATAATGAGAAATGTATCTATAAATATTCCTGTACATGTGTGTCTTTCCCTCTGTCCTGCCTAATAATATTGGTGAGAAAAAGGTATATTTTAATAAATTTCAAATAAACTAATAGTTGATGTTGCATATGTGTGATTAATTGACTGTGCTAGGGACACAAAGATGAAACAGTTCAATTCAAACATTTATTAAGCATTTGCTTAATATACATTCTAGAAAACTTGTCAAAAGTTTTAATATCTGTTGCTTTGTAGAATTTTCCAAACACTACTAAAGTTGGGCTTGAAGGGGAAAAAATGCCTTTCTTAATTTTATATACATAATCCTCATTCCAACTTTGCTTCAAAATGTTCTCTTTTCCCTGACCTTACTTTTGTCTACTTGCTACTACCTATCCTTGTTAAGTCCTTTAAGCAGAAACAGGAACAAATAAGTAGTAAGGAGGAAATAAGCATTTATTAAGCACTTAGTGTATGTTAGACACTGCTTTAAGTGCTTTATAGATATTATCTCCTTTTATTCTCACAACAACCCTGAGAGGTAGATGCTATTGTTATCTCTATTTTACCACTAGGAAACTGAGAGAGACAGAAGTTGTGATTGCCTGGGATCATATATAGCTAATAAGTATCTGAAGCCAAATTTGACCTCTGGGCTTTCTTACTTCACTAGCACTCTATACATCATTTCTATTTCAACTAAGTCATGATATGTTATATACAACTGAAGTTATATGTCAGTTTCACATTATACTTAATGTTTTGGTATTTTGGTGAATCAGAGATCTTATCTCTATGGATATTTCTTCCACCAATACAATTAGTCACTAAACATTTATCATTCACCTATTATGTGACAGGTACTTATCCACAGTGCTAAAGTTCTCTGGATAAAAAGAAGAAGCAAAAACCCTTAAA
The DNA here is from genome assembly GCA_023553655.1 of Myrmecobius fasciatus. Taxonomy (NCBI): domain Eukaryota; kingdom Metazoa; phylum Chordata; class Mammalia; order Dasyuromorphia; family Myrmecobiidae; genus Myrmecobius; species Myrmecobius fasciatus. The sequence goes on from JAJPUD010000896.1 coordinate 86,560, forward strand.
GAGCTTATAATTTAATGGAGGAGACAACATTTAAACAACTATATACAAACAAGCAGGATAAATGAGAAATAATCAACAGAGAGCACTAGAATTAAGAGTAATTGCTGTAGAAGATAGAATTTTAAGTGAGACTTGAAGGAAGTGAAGAAAATTTGGTAATAGAGATAAGGAGAGAGAGCATTCTAGATATGAAGAATAGCCAGTGAAAATGTCCAGAGTTGGGAAATTTGAGTGTCTTGTTGAGAAACAGCAAGGAGGCCAATGCCATGAGACTGAAAAGTATGTATTGGGAGAGGGGAAAGGGAGGTATAGGAAAACTGGAAAGGTTGTGGGGGAGATTATGAAGGATTTTGAGTGTCAAACAGCATTTTATATTTAATTCTAGAAATGATAAACATTAGAGTTTATTGAATAGAGGTGGAGGCTTATATGGACAACAGAATTTTTCTCCATTTTGTCTTTATAAAGTATTGCCATATATTTTACTAAGATAACATTGTAGTGCTTTGTTGCTTGATGCAGTTAATATAAAGTTATCTCTGAATAGGAACATCTATGAATCTCTCCATCAGTTTGACTTTATATGGCATACCTTTCATGTTACTGGTAAATACACCTTGGTTGAGTTTATGTCTCCTTGTTTTTCATCTTTAGTGCCACTGTTTGGCAGATATCATTGGGCAAATATTTCTCAAGTATCTCAGATTCTCTCATTGAGAATCCATTATGGGATTATGGAACAGTAATTAGTCCACTTTGTAGTGTACAGTCTGAGACTGAGATGTTTGAAAAAGTTGGAGCCTGATTGTAAATGGACTTAAATGTTAACTGAAAGAGTTTGTATTTTATTCAGTAAGCAATGGGAAGACTGAAGATTTTTGGAGGTGCTGTGAAAAGAATAAGATACATTCCATAACATAGGGTTAAGGTAACCTTAAGATTAGGTTCTTGCTGCTCATCTATAAATAATAATTTATGCTGGGTAAGTAGATAATGCCCTCAGTTTCTTTCATTTTACTCCTATTAGGAGAGAAGAAAGTATTTAAGAATAAAACAATTCTAAAAACAAGAAATCACATATGCTGGTAAGTTATTAGCTCATGTGAAAATGATAATGAAGCTGACACATGGCACCTGAGCATCCAGTGAAAGGCAACACCTTTTAATTTGAGCCCTGAAATAGCATCAATGTGAGAATAGGAAGATGTAAAGCTGAAAAGCTGACTTAGCATCCTATTTCACCTTATAGGAGGAAGGTGCATTAAAAAGGAACATAAAGGAATGGGCAAACTCATAATTGGCCACCCTTGCCCCTTCCCCCACCCCAAATGCTATTTATTCTATCCCTTATCTTTTCTAACTTATTAACCTAAGAAAAGGAAATCAGCTTATTCAAGCAGACCCCCCTTCCTCCTGCTTCCATTATTCAACATTTCTTCCTTACAAGCTTAGCTATGTGAGTGACTCAGAGCAAATCACTTAACCTCTATTTGGCTTATTTTCCTCATCTGTAAAATGGGACTCAAATGAGATGATATTTGTAAAGTGCTTAGCAGTGTCCGGCACATAGTAAGTACTATATAAATGTTAACTGCTATTCCATTATTATTATTATTATTATTATTATTATTATTATTATTATTATTATTTCTTCAGTCTATGTCACCCTATTCAGATTTTTTGTCATATTGATCTATCGACCTCCAGCAAATTTTTCTTCCTTTCTCTAAGAGCTCCATTCCAGCACCTGTCCTCATGTATAGTAGCTTCAGTATTCACATTGGTATATTTTAAATCTCCTCAACTTTCAATTTCATCAACTTCAACTTCTTTGACCTACATTTCTCTTCTACCTCATCCATCCATAAAAAATGGTTTCATTCCACTTTCATGATTGTAAGTTATTATTAAATCTCTCAATCTAAACACCACTATTTTTTTAAAAAAATATTTTAATCAATTATTTATTTGTTTTTAAATAATAACTTTTTTATTTTCAAAATACATGCAGACAGTTCCCAACATCTTTCTAAAACTCTGCATTCCAAATTCTTTCTCTCCCTTTGTCCCACTCCCTTCTCTGGACTGCAAGCAATCTAATATATGTTAAACATGTGCAATTCTTCTATACATATTTCCATACTTATCATGCTGCACAAGAAAAATCAGATCAAAAAAGAGAAAGAAAACAAAATGCAAGCAAACTACAATAACAAAGGTAAAAATGCAATGTTGTGATCCACATTCAGTCCCCACAGGCCATCTTCTGAATGCAGATGGCTCCCTCCATCACATCTCTATTGAAATTGTCCTGAATCACCTCATTGTTGAAAAGAGCCACGTCCACCAGAATTGATCATTGTGTAATTTTGTTATTGCTGTGTACAATGTTCTCTTGGTTCTATTTACTTTACTTAGCATTAGTTCATGTAAGTCTCTTTAGGCCTTTCTGAAATCATCCTGCTTGTCATTTCTTATAAAACAATAATATTCCATAACATTCATATACCATAATTTATTCAGCCATTCTCCAATTCCTGATGGACATCCACTCAATTTCCATTTTCTTGCCATTACAAAAAGGGCTACTAAAATAATTTTTTCACATGGGGGTCCTTTTCCTTTTTTTGTGATCTCTTTAGGATACAGGCCCAGTAGAGACACTGCTGGATCAAATGGTATGCAGAGTTTAATAGCCCTTTGAGCATAGTTCCACAATGCTCTCCAGATCATTGGATCTATCCACAACTCTATCAACAATGTATTAGTGTCCCAGTTTTCCCACATCCCCACATCTTGGAAAAGATATCCTTCTCTTTTTCTGTCATCTTAGTCAATTTGACAGGTAACACCACTACTTTCTGTAGGTAAAAAACTTCCAAATCCCTCTATTTCATACACACAAAATTATCTGATTTTGGGGGTATATATTTAGATATGTTTGATATGTCTCCCTGAGAGAGGGAACTTATTTAATTTTTATCTCTGTATTCTTAGAGTTTGGCACAGAGTAAGTGTTTAATCCATGCTCGTAGGTTAATTAATCAGTTCTGCTCCCTTCACTATGAATCAGTTTATATAAATCTTTCCAGGTTTCTCTGAATTTATCTCTTTTGTCAGTTCTTAGTGCATAATAATATCCCATATTCATATGCCATAATTTATTCAGCTCTACCAGTTGATGGCCACCTCCCTTAATTTCAACAACAAAAAGTATCCTAAGAAATATTTTTGTACATATAGAGCCTTGTCACTTTCTTGGGTTACATGCTAATGTGTAGTATCACTGTTTTTTAAGGTTTGGTTGCAAATTGCTTTTTAGAATGGTTAGCAGGGCAAGTAGCAGACATTTATTAAGTATTTACTGTGTGCTAGGCACTGTGCTAAGATTTGTTCAGAAATTTATCAACAGTGTATTAAGATACCTATCCTTCTACAAATTGTTCAGGTTTTTTTGTCACTATCTTTTATCATCATATCTTTTGCCAATCTGATGCAGGGAGGTGAAAGGAAATTCAGAATTGTTTTGTTTATATTTCTCTTAGAACAATTTTAAGATTCTGCCTAATGATTTGACATGTTATTCATTTGATTGTTGTTGACTTTTTGTTTCTTACCCTTAGAATTGCTTCTTTTAACCTTGGTCATTTATCTGTTTTCAAATGGTTCTCGTTCTTAAGTATTTTAATAAGTTGCCAATATGTTGGATAAAGATAGGGACTAGACCTGTAATTTAATTGGCATAGAGAATTCTTAAATGACAACTTTTCTTTAATAATGCAGGTTAGGCTCTTCTCTGCCACTAATAATCTTGCCCCAAAAGGTTTGCCTAAAACATTTATAAGTTAAGTTATTTGTCCAGCATCACAGTCAGTCTTCTGCCTTCAAGGTAGGCTTTATATCCATTATGCTGTACTGTCCTTAATATCTTGGATATCAGATTTTTATTTTTTAGAGAAATTTATTCTAAAAAAATGTCCCCCATTTAACTATTTCTCTGATTTCTCTTCTAATTCTAATAAGCTCCAGTAACTACAAGATCAAGTATGAAATCCTTTGTTTGACATTCAAAACTTTTCATAATCTGGCCCCTTCCTTCTTTATAGTCCTGTTCCTTAATCCTCTCCTCCTACTTTAGCATCCTGGCTATTTCTCAAAACTCTCCATCTCTTGACTCCCTCTGTTTTTACTGGCTGTTCCACATACTTGCAATTCCCTCTTCATTTCTGCTTTTTAGCTTCCTTCACATCACAGCTAAAGAACTACCTTTAGAAAGGAGCTTTTCCTAGTCCTTAATCTTAATGATTTCTCTCAGAGATTGCCCCTTTAACCTCAATTTATCTTGTTTGTACGCGGTTGTTTGCATATTATGTCTTCCATTAGGCTATGAGTTCCTCAAGAGCAGAAATTAATTTTTTTTCTCTTTCTTTGTATTCCCAATACTTAGCAGTGTACCTGGCACATATTAGGCATTTAATAAATGCTAGCTGACTAATTTTTGGTTATGTTTATGCAAAAGTTTTTCAATTTTATATATCCAAAATTGCCCATTTTATCTCTTGTGAACTTCACTAAATGACCTAATAAGGTCATCTCTTTCAGTTCTAAATCATAGTTATTCCCCCTTGTAGAAATAGAAATAGATTTTGAGGAACCAAAAAAGACATTTTTTATTGAAAAGTTCATTTTTGAGCTAATGAAATAAAATATTCAATGAGATATGAAGTAGGAACAGATGTTGAACTGAATTAAAATGGGAAAGGGAAGAGATGGGAATAAGCATTTATATGGTGCCTACTAAGTGCCACGTACTCTGCTAAGTATTTTTTTTTTTTAACAACTATTATCTTATTTGATCCTTACAATGATCCTGCCAGGTAGGTGCTATTATTATCCTTATTTTACATTGAGAAAATTGTGGCAAATAATAAATGTCATCTCTAAGATTTATACACAGGCCTTATGTTTTTAATTCCATGTAGCCCCTCATACACCACATTTTTCTCATAGTGAAACAGAGATTAACAATCAGAAATTTGTTTTCATTAAATGAATAGATCCTTACTTTACTTTCTCTGCCTTCCTTATTCTTTTTACCTCTTTAAATTATTAAAATGGCAACCAAAATGAAAGAAAATTTAATTGACTTATAACAACTTGGGAGTCCTAAACTAACAGTAACAGCCTGTTTTTTATGACAATATTGTAATGAAATGCTTATGCTTTTTATTTAGTTATGTCCAAAATTTTCATGATGCCATTTGGAGTTATTGTGGGGGGTTTTGGTCATTTTCTTCTCCAGTTAATTTTAGAGATGGGCATACAGAGTTAAATGACTTGCCCAGGATCACACAACTAATAAGTTTCTGAGGACAGATTTAAACTCAGGTCTTGTTAACTCCATCACCCACATTCTATTCTCTTCACTACCTAGCTACCCCCAAAATAGTAATATTCTGTCTTTATGAGATAATATTGCTATGAAAATAGACTTAATAAAAAATAACTAAAGCTTTTAGCTTTAGAAATAAAATTGACTAACAAAATCTGATTTATGTTTATGTATCAAATAGAATTTTTTAAAGTTTCTGTACATTTAAATTTGTTAATAAGTAGGGAGTAATAGAAATACTTTTGTTTTCCCTAAGCTCTCCATTTCCCCCAACTACATTGCCCAAATCATAAAAATGTTAAAAATAATTTCTTAAATAACTTGTCAATTTCTTCCCCCTCCCAAAATCCATTTTTATAGAATGACCTTGATCTTGACCTCATTAAAATAGAAATTTGCTTTAAATAAAATCCCTTTGGAATTTTGTTCACTAAGTTATTTCCACTGAACTTAGTAGTTACCAGAATCAGTAAATATTAACACACTTTTAAACAATTGTCTTTTTGGCTATTTGTATCAAATCAAGCTTTTATTAAACAGAATCATGTTTCTGGGACTACAACCTGGTCTTCAGTATATTGAATTCATTTAAGAAGCCCTATTGTAACAACAATCTTTTATATATATCAGTTTGTTATGGTGCAGATATGAATAGAGAATACAATATTGAAGAAACAGAAAGTCACTTTAAAAAATATTTCACCTCTCATTAACATTTCATTACTTACAAAGGATTTTCTTCACAATGAGCCTAATGATTAGCTTCTGCAAGAAGCACAATTCCTGTGTATCTCTAACTATTCACAAGGCCCTGTTCTAGGTTCTGAAGATACAAACACAAAATAAAAAAATAATCACTGTTTTCAAGCACCTTATATTCTTCTGGCTGCATACAATATGTAAAATAAATGTTGACATAATTGGAGAAGGAAGTCTTTTTTTGAAAAGATTAATAAAATAGTTGAATCATTAGCTAATTTTTAAAAAAAGTGTATATGTATGTAAGGAAAACTAAAACACAACCATCAAAATTGAAAAATAAAAAATCACAACAGATGATAAGAAAATAAGGGAAATTGTTAGGAACTATTTTGGCCAACTACTTGCTAACAAAACTGATACAGTTAAAGAAATAGATGAAACTTAGAGAAATACAAAATACTCAGATTAACATAGCAAGAAGCAGAGAATTTAAATATCCCAATTTCAGAAAAATAAATTGAATAAATAATAAATTAACTCTCAAAGGAAAAAAATACCAAACCAAGATAGATTTACAAGTGAATTCTACAAAACATTCAAATAACCATGTTCTACAATATTGTATGTTATTTAGAAAAAAAATTAGAAAAAGGAAGCATCATACCAGATTCCTTATTTTAATAAATATAGTCCTGATATCTAAAGTTAGAAAACAATATACTAATATCACTAGTGAATAATGCTTTAAAATGTTGAATGAAATATTACCAAATAGCAATATATTAAAAAGATTATTCACCAGCTCAGGTTGAGTTTATTATGCCAAGAATGCAGGTCTGGTTTAATATTAGAAATTCTTTATGTACAATAGACCATATCTGTAACAAAATAATGAAATCATATGATCATAAAAATAGATGTAGAAAATGCTTTTGACAAAATTTGACACTCATTTAATTAGTTAAAAAATGTTAGAGACTATAACAGACCTTTGGTAAATATTATTATGGTAAATAGTATCAAACTAAGAACAAGCATTATCTGTAATGGAGAAATATTAGAGCCCTTTCCAGTAAAGTCAGAAGTAAATCAGATATTTATTGTCACCAGAGTTATTTAATATGTTTGTAGAATGCTATTTATAACAATAATACAATAAAAATAAGTTAAAAGAATAAGTGTAAGTAAAGAGAGACATTATTTATAGATGATATAGTGGTTTATTTAAAGAACTTGAGATTCCATGGCCCACCTTTTATAATATAATAAAAAATGAAATTAGTTAGACTAACATTATGTGCTATCTACTATAACAAATTCCAACTGAATATATGTTAAATATATAGTTAAATATATGAGTTAAATTTAACAGGTCAGCACAAAAACAAGGGACAAATAAAGGGGATACCTTTCACAATTATGACAGGAGGATTCTGAATTCTTACCTAACCAAAGAGTAGAAATGATCATAAAAGATAATTTTGATTATGTGAAATTTAAAAAAAAAAAACTTTTTTCACAAGTAGAGTAAGTACTTTGAGAATCAGAGGAGCAGCTGGGTGGTGCAGTGGATAAAGCATCGGCCTTGGAGTCAGGAGAACTTGAGTTCAAATGTGGCCTCAAACACTTGACATTTACTAATTATGTGTCCCTGGGCAAGTCACTTAACCCAATTGCCTCAAAAAGAAAAGAATCAGAAGGGAAAAAAATTGGGAAAAATCTTCACAGCAAATTTTTCTTATAAAGTTCTTATATCTCAACTATATAAAGAATTATATATATGATATATATATATATATAAAGAAATATATGTATATATATATGAACTAATCTCCGTATAAAGAAATGCAAGGTATTAACAACATGTGAAAAAATAATGCGAAACACTAGTAATTAAAAAAATGTAAACCAAAATAATTTTGAGGTTCTACCTTGCACTCATCAAATTGGCAAAGATAAGGAAGATAGCAATTGTTTTAGGGGTTATGATATTACAGGCAAACTAATATAGTGTTGGTAGAGTTGTCCTTCTAATTGATTCAACCATTCTGAAATGCCATTTGGAACTATATCCCAAAAATAATTAAATGATGTCTACCCTTTGACTTAGCAATACTTCTATTAGATGTATCCCATGAAAGTCAAGGATAGAGTACAATAATATTTTAACACTTTTTGCCATCACAAAGAGCTGGAAATAAAACTTCTTGTTGTTCAGTCATTTCACTTGTGTTTAACTCTTTATGACTCCATTTAAAGTTTTCTTGGTAGAGATACAATAATGGATTGCCATTTCTTTCTCCAGCTCATTTTATAGATGAGGAAATGGAAGAAAATAGGGTTAAGTGATTTGCCCAATGTCACATGGCTAGTAAGTTTCTGACACCAAATTTGAACTCAGATCTTCCTGACTAAAGGCTCAGCACTCTAGCCACTGTGCCACTTAGCTACCCCAAAATAAAACAAATACCAGTCAGTTAAAGAATGGATGAACAAATAATGATTTATAAATGTAATAGAATTTTATTGTATTATAAGAAATTATGCATATGACATTCAAAGAAATATGGAAAGAATGAATAGAGAAAATTCTCATAGAAGAGGCTTTTGTTAAGGGGAAGTGGAGAGAGAATTGGGGGAGGCAATGTTTGAACCACCTTATTTAAATTGGTTCTAAGAGGAGGAAAAGATACATATACATTCAATTAGGTATAGAAATCTATTTTACCGAACTAGGAGAGAGGGAAAAAGGATGAAAAAGGTGGAAGGAAGTTAGTAATAAAAGAGAGGATGGATAAAGGAAAGTTGTAGTAAGAAGAAAAACAGATCTTAGAGGAAGGACGGTATAAAAAAAAAGAGAGAAGAATAAATAGAAGAAAATAGAATGGAGGGAAATTCATGATTAGTAAGCATAACTGTGAAACATGTATGAACAGATAACCAACTGAGCAGATCCTGAAGGACAGTTTATACAATGAACACAAAAATATCAATGAGGGAAAACAACTTTGAAGACTCTTAGTACACTAAACAAACTGTCAAACAAGAATGACTTCAAAGCATAATTCCTACTTCTTGACAGAGAAGTGATAGATTAAAGGTAGAGTCAGATATGCATTATCAAATAAATATAGTCAAAGTATTTAGTTTTTTGGTTTTCTACTTGGGGTTAGTAGAGAAATGAGTAAGTGGGTAATGATAGACATAAAAAAGAGCATCCATAAAGTTTTTTTAAGCATACAGAAGGAAAAAGCTATGGGGAAAAGGACACTATGGAGCAATTTTGTTACTACTTTGTTGAGTTTGTATATATTTCTTTGTAAAAACAAACAAAAAAAACCAAAAACAAAGGAACAAAAAAATGTAACAATTTCAGTTTCTTACTGTGTGCCAGACACTGTTCAGTGTAAAGAAAGGCAAAAGCAAAATTCCTGCCTTCAAGGAGCTTACTTTCTATTTTTTTTAATTAAAGCTTTTTATTTGAAAACATATGCATAGGTAATTTTTCAACATTGACCCTTGCAAAACTTTCTGTTACAAATTTTTCCCTCCTACCCCCATCCCCTCCCCTAGATGGCAGGAAATCTAATACATGTTAATTATGTTAAAATATTTGACAGATTGAATATGTGTATATATATTTATACAGTTGTCTTGCTGTACAGAAAAAAAAACCTGAGAAGGAAAACATAATGTAAACAAATATCAATAGAGAGTATGAAAATGCTGTGTTGTGGTCTACACTCAGATCCCACAGGCCTCTCCCTGGGTGTAGATTGCTTTCTTCATCACTGAACAACTGGAACTGGTTTGAAACATCTCATTATTGAAGAGAACCATGTCCTTCAGTATTGATCATATAGTCTTATTATTGCTGTGTACAATGATCTCCTGGTTCTGCTGATTTCACTCAGCATCAGTTCATGCAAGTAGGAGCTTGCATTCTAATGGAAGAAGCCACATGCCAACAACTATATAATACATAAAATAAATATAGTATAAATAAATGGAAAGTAATTTCAGAGGTAAGGCACTAACAGTACAGGGAGACCAGCAAAGGCCTTTCAGAGTACACATATCAGTGTATATCTTTGTTGAGTATTAATATTTAATAAAAAGAGTTTATTTTACTATTGCCTCATTAACTCATTTTCTCCATGTTCTGATCTTACATTTGGAGCCTACAAGCAAACTACCCTGAATCAGGAAGACACAATGAAATAAAATCTAGAAAAGAAAATTGAAGCCAGATTGTAGAGGACCTTCGATGTTACACTAAACGTTTGCTTTTTAGAGTATTGAACCACCAAAGATTTCTGAGCAGTACTTATTGTAACCTATGTAGTATAGTATACATGATATCACAGATCCTGCAAATTTAATGAGTTACTGAGAAATTTGTAGATTTGGAGAATTGTTGAACTGTTTTAGTTTCTATATTTTTGTTTATTTCATTATATATGGTGCCTTTTAGCTAAGTGTAGTTTCCCTACATTTTTTCTTTTAGAGTTTTTGTTGTTTTGTTTGAGATGATGATTGCTACCTCTGGCCTTTTTACTTCAGCGGAAACATAATAGATTCTGCTCTATTCTCTTATTTTAGCTCTGTATAGGTCTCTCTGTTTCAGGTATTTTCTTTTTGTAAACAGCATGTGTTGGATTCTGGTTTCTAATTTATTCTGCTACTCGCTTCATTTTGTAAGTGAATCCATCCCATTCACAGTCACAATTGCAGTCACTAACTGTCAGTTTTCCTCCATCCTATTTTCTTCTATTTATCCTTCTCGCTTCCTTTTTATCCTATCCCTCCTCTAAAGTTTTTTTCTTACTACAGCTTCCTTTATTATTATTCCTCCCTTTTATTGTTAAACTCCTTCCCCTGTCTGGATCCTACCACTGAGGGCAGCCAGGGATCTTACTATTACTGGTCTTTAGAGTAATACTGAACACGGCCAGCCATGTTCTTGAGAAGAAGAGTCAGGAGCCAGAGGAGCAGGAAAGAGAAAATAGCTTTATTGCCAGTCATTTACTGTTCAGGAACTCCTCCTCTGCCTCTCCACCTTCTTCCTTTTATACCCTATAGCTCTCAGTGCCATGTGTAGGTATAAAGAAATATAGCCAAGTTAAAGCTGGGGAGGGTCTCCTCAGATCTTTGTGCTCACACCTGCGTATTCATCACTGGTCAAGGTATTTTCATGTGTGACTCCAGAAACCCTGAGGTCCTCAGCAGTGGTCAATAATCATTGTCTCAGTTTGATGGAAAACAAGCCCTGAGTACATGCACAATGGAATCTGTAAATACCAACACCAGTCTTGCTTGTACCCATTCTATTTAATACTGCTATCCATCAACCTGGTAAGTTGATCCTGCACTAACCAGATTAATATTTTCTCATTTTTCTCAGACTAAGCCTCAACAAGGCTTCAGCAAGGCCCTAACATTTCCCCTTTCTCTTATCCCTTTTTCCTCTTACTTTCCTGGTGGGGTAAAATAGATTTCTATACCTAATTGAATGTATATGCATATTTTCTTCCTCTTAGAATCAATTTAAATAAAGGTGAGCTGCAAGCATTGCCCCCCCCCCCCATTTCCTTCTTCACTTCCTCTCCATAAAAGCTCTTTCTTGCATGCCTCTTTTATGAGAGATAATTTTCCTCATTCTTCTTTTCCCATCTTCTTTTTTGTGCATCTCTTTTTTGTTACTCATAATTTTTTTTAGATCATACATACATAATTGACTCATTCCCATGCCTTCTTTCTATGTAGAATCCTTTTAACTTTTATAATAATAATAAAGTTGTTAGGAGTTACATGTATCATCTTGCCATATAGGATTGTAAACAGTTTAACTTTATTATTTTTTTTTCATTTTTGCCTTTTTATGCTTCTCTTGAGTCTTGTGTTTGAATGTCAGATTTTCTATTCTATTCTGATCCTTTTATCAGGGATGCTTGAAAGTCCTCTACTTTATTAAATATTTATTTTTGTAATTTTTTTTGGCTTTTTGCTGAGGCAATTGAGGTTAAGTGACTTGCCCAGGGTCACACAGCTAGGAAATGTTAAGTGTCTGAGACCAAATTTGAACTCAGGTCCTCCTGACTTCAGGGCTGGTGCTCTATCCACTGCGCCACCTAGTTGCCCCTAAATATTTATTTTTCTCCTGAAAAGATTTTTCTGGGTAAGTCATTCCTGATTATAATTCTATCTCTTTTGCCTTCTAGAATATCATATTCCAAGTCCTTTGCTCATTTAACGTAGTAGCTGCTAACTCTTATGTGATCCTCACTGTGGCTCTATAGTATTTGACTTTTCTGACTGTTTGAAGTATTTTCTCTTTGACCTGGAAGCTATGGAATTTAATTATAATATTCCTGGGAGTTTTCATTTTGGCATCCTTTTCAGGTAGTGATTAGTAGATTCTTTTAATTTCTATTTTACTCTCCAGTTGTAGAATACTGGGGAACTTTTCCTTTATGAATTCTTGGAATATGATGGCTAGAGTCTGTTTTTTTTTATCATGAATTTCAGATAATCCAATAATTCTTAAATTATGTCTTCTGTTTTCTAGATTAGTATTTTCCTAAAAAGATATTTCACATTCATTCTTTTTACTTTGTTTTATTGTTCCTAGATATCTTATGGAGTCATTAGCTTCCACTTGCCCAATTCTGATTTTAAAAGAATTATTTTCTTCATTGAACTTTTGTATCTCCTTTTCCACTTAGCCAATTCTGTTCTTAAGGTATTATTTCTTTCATTACTTTTTGTGCCTCTTTTGCTAAATTGTTGTCTTTTCATATTTTTTTTCCTTTGCTCTCATTTCTTTACCCAGTTTTTCCTCTGCCACTCTTACTTGATTTTGAAATTCTTCCAGTAATTCTTGTTGGGTTTATGTCCTCTTCACATTTTTTCTTTGAGGCTTTGCTTCTAGATGTTTTAACATCATTGTCTTCTTTTGAGTTTGTCTGTTGATCTTTCTTGACACTATAATAGCTTTTTATGGTCAGGTTCTTTTTTTCCCCTTATTTTTCTAGCCTATTTTTTAAAAATGGAATTTTATTAAAGCTGGGCTCTGTTCAGACATGCTGAGGAGGAAGGGACACTGTCCCAACCTTGAGTCTTTTTTGTTCTGCTGTTTTCAGAGTTAGTTCAATGGTTTTTGAAATTTTTGGTGCTTCCAAGGTAGTGTGATCTGGGAAGAGGTGTGGTTATTGCTCTCCTGTTCTGTGCTCTGGTCATTACCCAATACAGGCCTTTGATCTCTTAGGATCACAAGTGATAATATTCCACAGGGTTCTTGCTCCTTTTTGACCAAAAGTTCTCTTTTCTGACTCTGAAATGTTCCTCAGAAGTGGGTTGCCAAACAGTGTCTGGTCCAGTGCTAACACAGGAATCCCCTGGAATCTCTTTTCTTATCCTTATATTGTCTCTGGCTTGAGAACTCCCAAAGCTACTGCTACTGCTGTTACCAATATCAAGTATTGGTAATACTACTTCTTACCACTAGCATTGCATCTACTTGGCTTTTGAGTCACACTCTACCTTTGTCTCATAGATCCCTCCTTCTGACTTCATAAGTTGTCTTGGGTTGGAAGAATGTCTTACTTTCATCTTTTGTTAGCTCTGTTCCTCCAGAATTCAATTTAAGGTGTTATTTTAAAGATGTCTGGAGGGACCTTGGGATACTGCTTCCTCTACTCTGTCACCTTGGCTCCACCCGTAGTTTCTTTTTTCTTGAGAAGTTGTGTGTGTGTGTGTGTGTGTGTGTGTGTGTGTGTGTGTGTGTGTGTGT
>JAJPUD010000896.1:100455-119496 GCA_023553655.1 Myrmecobius fasciatus
TGTGTGTGTGTGTGTGTGTGTGTGTGTGTGTGTGTGTGTGTGTGTGTTTTAAGCAATTAGGATTAAGTGACTTGCCCAGGGTCACATAACTGGTAAATGTCAAGTGTCTGAACTGCATTTAAACTCAGGTCCTCATGACTCTAGGGCTGATGCTCTATCCCCTGTGCTACCTTGCTCTCCCTTGACCAGTTTTGAAGAAGGAATATCACATACCTTCCCCCCAAAATTGTAAAGTCAATGTTTGTCAAATACAGCTAACTCATTAGGAAAGGAAATTACTGTTAACCATATCATAGAGTAAATATAAAATTGAACTTTAGATAAGAGGTAGAAATAATTTCAGCTTTGCCAAAATACTGACCTTTGTAAATATTTCTATTACCACAGCATTAGTTCTTATGGCATAGAAAGCCGACAGATTAATATTTCAGAAATAGAGTATGTAAACAATTATCTAATACTAAAATAAGTAGACTGGATTTATGATTCATAATAATAATACACATTTATGCTGTATTTTGAGATTTATAAATTATTAACCCTAAATTTCTATAATTCTAGTTCCTGTTCTGTATTTTTCCCACTGCCACTGTATTTACCTTACACTTATTGAGAGACACCTGAGTCTTTCTCCTCTAACTCCTGTTTTTATGTTTTCATTCCTACTCAAAGTAGAAAGAAACTGGTACATAGAAAATATTCTAACAATAAAACATATAACACATTGTATTACTTGTTGGATTCTTTTCTTTTATATTTTTTAACCTTAAGGATAAGTATGTGAAGAAGTGGTAAAGAGATAGGCGATCCATCTTTTTGCCAAGGCTACTACCAAGTATTCATTGTCTCTCCTCCCTTATCCTCTACGAGCTTTCATCATAAATTACTCCCCTTCTCTCATCTTCAATCTCTGTCACAACTTGTTCCCTGACACTTCCTCAGATTTTCCCCATCTTTAATCTTTACTTGACTCTGTCATTCCCTCAAACTGCCATACTGCATCTCTTCTTCCTTTAGCAACTGATCTACAAAGATAATCTAGAAATTAGATAATCTAATTGCCTATATTCATTGCTTCCATTTTATCACTTCCTACTCACCTGTCAACCCCAGGCAATCCAGCTTTTCAATCCACTAGTCTACTGGAACTACACTTTCCAAAGCTTCCAGTAATTTCTTAATGATTAAATCTAATACACTTTTTCTCAGTTCTAAATCTGCTTAAGATTCCTGAAACTTTTGAGACTGTTGACCACACTTCTCTCATATTTTCTCTTCTACTTTTGCTTACATGGCATTGTTTTCTTTTGATTATCCTTTTATCTAACTGTTCCCTTTTGATCCCATTCCCACTAAGTATGAGTATTCCTCAAAATTCTTCCTGGAGTATTCTTTACTTATCTCTATATAATTTTTCCATTTGGCATCTTATCAGCTTCCATGAGACTTCAATTATCTCAACTCATGTAAATCACATAGATGATTCACAAAGATTTATGTCTGCCCTAATCTACCTCCTGAACTCTAATCCTGTTTTACTGTCTGCCTGTTAGACATCTCCAACTGGATGTCCTGTAGGCATCTCAAACTTAGCTTGTTCAAAATTCAATTTACTGCATATGTAACCTTATATAAATCATTTAACTTCCTTGGACCTCACCTTTTTTATCTAGAAAATGAAGGTATTGGACTAGAGGACATTGAAGGGCTTTTCTAGTACTAGATCTATGTATGTAAAGATCTATGATTTTTTTTAGTTTTTTATTTTCAAATACATGCATAGATAGTTTGCATGTATTTGAAAATAAAAAGCAGAAAAAAAATCATTCACCCTTGCAAAACCTGGGTTCCAAATTTTTTTTCTTCCTCCCTTTTCCCCACCCCCAGATAGCAAGTAATCCAATATGTATTAAAGACGTGCAATTTTTCCAGACATATTTTCACCATTATCATGCTGCACAAGAAAAATCAGATCAAAAAGGAAAAAAAAAAGTGAGAAAGGAAATGAAATGCAAGCAAACAACAACAGAAACGGTGAAAATACTATATTGTGATCCATACTCAGTCCCCACAGTCCTTTCTCTGGGTGCAGATGGCTCTCTTCATCACAAGACCATTGGAAGTAGCCTGAATCACCCCATTGTTGAAATGAGCCATGTCCATCACAGTTGATCATCACATAATCTTGTTGTGTATGATGTTCTCTTGGTTCTACTCACTTCACTAAGCATCAGTTCATGTAAGTCTCTCCAGGCCTTTCTGACATCATTCTGCTCATCATTTCTTATAGAACAAAAAAATTCCATAACATTCATATACCATAACTTATATTCAGCCATTCCCCAACTGATGAGCATCCTCTCAGTTTCCAGTTCCTTGGCACAACAAAAGGGTTACTACAAACATTTTTTTTCCACATGTGGGCGCTTTTCCTCTTTTTTGATCTCTTTGGGATACAGGCCCAGTAAACAATCTATGATCCTTATTTAGTGAACTTGTCCTCTAAACCTACTCCTCCAAACTTCCCTGATTCTCTTGAAGACACAAGCAACCTTCCAGTTATGCAGATTCACAATCTCAATTAGCCTTAACTTTTTCCTTTCCCAGATTCCTTATCTTGTCAAATCTACTCACACAGTATTTCTTTTATCCACCTTTTCCCTTTCACTTATTCCTTAGCCTCTGCTTTAATTCAAGTTCTTATTTCTCACATGGACTCTCCTAATTGGTCTATTTCTACTTCTAATCTCTCCCCTTTTGATTCTGTCCTCTGTATAGTTAACAAATTGTTATCCCTATAATACAAATCTGATTGTCACTCCCCTATTCAAGAATCATTAGTGTCTTCTTGTTGTCTCTAAGACACAAACCCTTTAACTTGGCTCCAAAACCTGACTGCCACTTAGCTTCCCATTCATATTTCATGCTATTCCTCACCATAAACTGTTTAAACTGATTTATTCTCTGTTCCTTAAAATCAGGATTTTGTCTTCCACTTCTGTGTCTTTTGTGGGAGATGTCTCCCATGCTTGGGATGTATTTCCTCTTTATTTCTGCCCTATAGAAACCATACTTCTTTCAAAACATAGCTCAGGTACTTTCTTCTCCATGGAACCTCTTGTGGAACCTTATGTTATTTGGAATATTTTTATTGTTTTGTATAAATTTTATGATAGCTTAGTACGTATTGAATTTCTCAAATAGAAAGTAAGCTTCTTGAAGCCAAGGATTGATTCATTTTGTCTTTGTACTTCCAGTGATTGGTAAAGAGACTTTCATAGAGTAGGAAGTTCTTGATGAATTAAGTTGTTGAATTCCATACTATCCAGGCCATTCATTATACCACTTTTCAACCATCTTAGTTCTTATTGTTATTTAAACTAATCTGCAGTTCAGTCTCTTCCCTTTGTAATCTGTATAATTTTAGCCCATGTATTAGTGAAACCATCTGAAAGAATAGTCTTATGCTAACTTTTTCTGTTACAGATTAATATTACCTTCTTTCAATTTCCTAGTCACCAAACCCTAAGAGTAATTTTCTAACTTTGACTACCTCTGCCACATTACCCTTGCAATTTCTTGACTTTCTTTGGCATTTTTCCCAGGAAGCAAGTATTAACTCTTCATTTAATATAGATTTGTATTTAGGTCCTCAATTTAGGCCCCAGGATAGTAGTATGCTTTATATCAATGTGGTCTTAAAATATGCTTTTGGAGATTTTCTTTGGTCAATATCTGTCATTAGTATCACAGAAACAGCTGACTAGAACAGAGATAAAAATAACCTCAAAAACCCTTGCTGATCTAGGTAGTGCCATAGACTTCCTTATGGTAAAGTACTAGAGCTTCTTTGTTATAGTTAATCATAAGATCAACATGGGACTAGATTTACAAATAAACAAAATAAGGAATGAGAACTAGAGCTTTGCTCCAGGTGCTAATAAACCTTGGGGGATGGCATGCTTCTTTTGTGTTCTACTTCATAATTCTTCACCTTATCCTCCACTACAGTGTCACTTTTTCATGTCATCTATCTTAAGGGCTGCCACCCTCCTCATATCCTGTGAGGGTGAGATGTAGACTTTCCTTTGACCTAATTGCCTGTTTTCTATACTATCATACACCCCATTAGACCATCTTTTGCATCTTCCCACTTAAAAATATTCATGACAGGTGAAATAATTCTAATTTCTGCTCTGGTAGTAGGCTATGGGAAAGAACTTGTCCTCTCTAGCTTTCTTCCCCCAACTAAATCATCTCTCATTTAAAGATACTGAAATTGTACAATATAATTTTTTTTGCTACTAATTAAAATGTAGCTCTTCTAATGAAAGGATTTAGTAGTCATTTATGACTTAGTTAAAATGAGTTTATAAATTCCTTTCCTACCAGCAAGGAAAAGAGTCTATCAGAAGAAGATATATTGAAGAATACTAGAAACTGATTTTATCTACTGCAGTTTTGCTTAAGGCAGTCTTGGATTGATGCTTTATTGATGAGGTTAATGCTTCACTTAAATATAAGTATTCGGTTAAAATTCATATAAAGAACTATTTGTAATGTTCATGTCTTCTATTAATAAGCTCCCAGTGTTTCTTTCACCTAAAGATAATTGCTTCTGTGGCCACATAGTCTAGTTGAAGGAATACTGAATTTTATCAGAATTTTCAACTTGTTTCAAATTCCATTTCTGACAGTTATTATCCCTGTGACTAAGGACAAATTGTTTCCTCCTGTCTAATATGAGGATAATAGTACTTGGACAACCCACCTCACAAAGTTGTGAAGAAAGCACTTTTTAAACTCTAAAAGTGCTGTGTGATGAGAAACTCTAGAGTTAAGATCCCAGAGGCTATATGGTTGAACTGATTCTTAAGCTAGAATCCTCTCTAGAGTGTCCATGACAATGATCATCTGTCCTCAGACTGGCTGGAGATTTCCTATGAGGGGATATCTGTGCCTCCTTATCTATACCTACTTTTAGATTACCTTTTTACCATTCCTTGTGCTTTTACCCCAGTCTAGGCATTGCCTTATTATCTTTGCCTTTCTGTTTAAGGTTATGTACTATTTGTCTGAAATACTCTTTTAAAAATAGATTTTATCTTTTAATTTATAAATTTAAAAATTTGAGTTCCAAATGCTTTATCTCCGGTCCCTTCCCTTCCCTTTGAGAAGGCAAGCAATATGATGTCAAATATATATGTGAGATCATGCAAAACACATTTGCCTGAAATACTATAATAGTATCCTGGCACATCTCCCTTCTTATCAGTTTCTCCTTCCATTCAATTCTACCTAATTAAGTATTTATTAAGGACTTCCTATGTGCCAAGTACTATGCATACCTTTTATTTAGCTTACAGATTAGTTTTTAATTTTTCTTAAAGCTTATATGGCTTCTCATTGTTTATAGGAAGAAATGTTAAATTGCTTAGGCTATCATTTAGGTTTGGGCTGTGGCTCTCTATAATCTCTTTATAATTTTTAACTTAGAAGAATCATTTTCCCTTATTAATTCATTGCTGATACCAAACTATTTTTTTTTTGTTTTCTCCAAGTATGTCCTTTGCTTTCCTAATTTTGCTCATGCTATTCCTTATTATGAGAATGCTTCCCTCACCCCAATGTCTTTGACTGATAACTTCCTTGCCATGGTTAAGATTCCCTCATAACACTTTCCCTGATCTAATCTAGAAATAATTTCCTCAGTATCATATTTCTCTTAATTGCTCAACCATATTTTCATTTGTATTATACTAATCTATGTTCCTCTTATTTCCCATACCAGATTATAAATTCCTTAGGGGTGTGTACTTTATCTTATTTATCTTTTCATCTCTTTCATGACTAGTATAGTGCTTGTTAAGTAGTAGCACTTAATAAATGTTACTGAATGAATGAAAAAATTAATATTGTTTAATTTCCTGGTATCCACTTTATTTTAGAAAAGTATATCAGAAACAGCCTTTTGATTTAAAAATGACTAGATGAATGTCTTTTGTTATTTTTTATTCATTTCATTTATTAGTATATTTAATATCTTCCTAACCCAAATCTGTAAATTGTTCCTTTTGTTTTACTTATTCTTCTTGCCTAAGTCTGGATCTATTGCTTGAAATATCTAGGATATGGCTATAGGTTGGTTTAGTTGCCATTTCCTATCCCTGAACAATTGATGGGATTGTTTGTTCAGAAGAGTGCATAAAATCACAATTTATATGGAGAGGCCATTAGTTTATTTTCTGTTACCTTTCTTTAATTTGAAGTATGTATGATCATAGGTATATCATTCTAAATATCAATTAATTATGAGGCTAATTTTCTTAAATTATTAGCATTGGCATTTTATTTCTCTTGTAGTCATATAGTTTATAATTGAAAACCTCTTTCAGTTCATTTCTTTGCATTTACTTTTCATATTTAAATACCTCATTGATTTATTAATCCTGTTGTTTTCTTTATGTTGATTTCCCTTTTTCATATTCATTCTCTTTTGTTTCTTTTCTCTCATAATTATTCTCTTCATATCCTTAGTTTCTTTTCTTTGGTCATTTTTGTCATCTTCCCTGTCTTAAATTTCTTCTAGTATTATATTTTTCTTCAAGTTTGTTGTAGATATCTTTGTGTATTAGTTTTCTGATTTGGTAATTTTTTAAAGCATTAGTTATTGTGTGTGTGTGTGTGTATGTGTGTATGTGTGTGTGTGTATTTATGTATGTCTAATTTTCCTTTCCTTTCCTTTTGAATTCTTCCATGTTGGAGTTTTCATTTCCTTTGAAGTGGTTTTCATTCCTTCTATTTGTAGCCACATTTACGGTCCCCCAACTCTACCAACTCATTTTGTTTTCTAGGTCTCTCTATTTTCCTCTACATAGCTCATTTAATTTTATGCCTTAGCCTTTACTTTGCTTTCTTAAGGATACTTTGTTTCTTGTATACTTCCTTTCCTCCCCTCTCTTATAAACTTTGTGTCTCTTATCTCTTATATTTTTTCAATTCAACAAACATTAAGAAGCCACAGTGTACAAGGCAGCATGCCAAGTGCTGGGGACACCAAAGCAAAAATGAAAACAATTTTACTCTCAAGAAACTTGTATTTTACTGGAGAAATATAATAATTTACATTTATATAGTTTTATAAAACTACATTTTATCATTTGATCCTCACAATAAGAGTATGAGATAGGGATTACCACTTTTACCCCTATTTTGCACATGAGGACGTAGGCTTTGAAAGAGTAAGTGACTTTGTCAAATCACATCAGAGGCAAAATTTGAACCTGTTTTCTTCTGATTCCAAGTCCATTGAGTTTTCCAATATACCACACTGCTTCTGTTCCTTCTAATCTTTGATCTATAACATTATCATACTTCATAATATCATTCACTTCAAGTAATTTCTTTCTTAATTCTTTATTTCAAATGTAATTATACATTCTCTTGTCCAAGATAAATTAACTGCTAGCATCTGATTGTTAACGCAAAATTGAGAATCAGTTTTCATTTCTTGATCTTTTCATAGGCCCTTTTTATTATTTCAAATCTATATATTACAATCTTCTTTTATAATCACATTTCTTCCTTGTAATCTTTTTGAGTTATGCTGTTTTCTGAAGTTAACTATGAAAATATTTTTTTAAAAATCAAAACATAGCCCTGAATGCATGAAATTCTCTTCTCTTATAGGTTTGTTTCAATAATTATTGCCTTTGAGTTCACTACCATCCTTCAACTCTTACCTAATTTTTCTGTAAGTATTATTTGAATCCCCTCTTTAGTGCTTATACCTTGTATTAGTCTCATATATACACAGGCTTCCTATAAATCCCTCTTTTCTCTTTTATTTTTCCTCAAATACACATTAAAGGTATAAGAATACCTCTTAACCCTGATTACTATCATTGAAAAGATGCTCTATTCCATGAAATCTTTTTTAGATGAAAATGTCACTTGGATTGAATTACAGAATCAGTCAATTAATCAAAACCTGTAAAATAGGTGGAAACAATTTCTATTGAATCATTCTATCCAAGAAATTTCTAACAAGCTTCAAGCCGTTAGGTGAAATAAAATAATGAAATATATTGTGATTAATTGAAAGAATTTAACATACCTTTGGCCCTAGGGATATCAAGACAATGAATTAGAACAGGAAAACAGTTTAATTTTTGGAATGCTTTGAGGAACCAACCCTTGCATTTGTTACCTCAGGGCAACAAAGTAGGAAAAAGGAAATGAGCCAGAGATATTGAGAAACCTTATCCTTATTAACTTTGTCATGGATCAATTACCAAGAATGCATCCAGGTAGGAGGAAAGAGAAGAGATTCAGGGAGTGTGATCTTTCTGGGAATGAGTAGAAACAGATATACTCCTTAAGGCCCAGTAGAGAGCTACAGCTCAGGAGACTTCACTGATATTCCAAGAAGAACGAAAAGGACTTCCAGCCAACCAGAAGCCAAGTTATTACTTAGTCGCATATCCTCTCTAAGTGAGCTCACATTTCCTGGACTTTGTATGCTCTTGTAGGAAAATGATCCCAGAATTTTGTGGATATATTTTATACCAAATTTTTTTACTATATGGTACTTTAGTAAATACTTCTAAAAGCTAATTAAATCGGGCTGGCTAATCAATAGAAACACACTTAGTTAAAGCATGTGAACCAATATTAGAAAACCTTCTGTCGCTCCTTGGGTTTACCCCTAGACCTTAAAGAGAGAAGTAGTCCAACACTCTCTGGAGACTTAACTTACTAGTCTATTAGAGGCCTGGAGCAGGAGCAGGAAATATTGCATATATTTTATGTTTCTCCAAATTCTAAATTCTTAATCTTTCCTGATTAATGTTTTAATATACCAGATGCCTAAAAAAATAATTCCAAGGACTTAGTTATATTGTCTTTTTCATTGACTGGTTATGTCTTTCTTTCTTCTGATTTTGCATCTTGTTTCGTACTTTTTACTGCATTCTATTTTAATTTACAGTTTACTGTGTAATTATTCTATATTAATGTGTAATATTCCATGTTAGATTGTGACCATTTCTCAATTTTTTATTATCCTGAATACTTAGCACTATGTTTTATGAATATTAGATGTTTAATATTCTTGAATGAATGAAAAAATATTTCTTTTTCAAGACTTTATTTTTCCATCAATCCATTTTATGCATTGCAGACATTATCTTAATCATAGAGATCTCATATTTAAAATGTTAATGCACATAACTCACACTGAATTTTGTAATTTGTTAGTTTTTAGAGAGATTGAGTGTTTCAGCATTAATGATTTTATTTCCATCGTGTCTTTGAGCAGTTGTAAATAGTCTACTTTGTGAAAACAAAGTAAATCAGTATGCAGAATAAAGTAAGCAGAATTAGGAAACAATAGACATAATGTCTAAAATATTGTAAATAGAGCAATAAAATTAAATTGAAATCAGTAATAGTCACTTATAATGATTAAATTTGGCCCTGGAAAAGAGTTAAAAAACAGACACACAGACACAGACACACATACACATACCCCTGACTGCATTGTAAAGGTGGAGAACAATGCTTATAGAATTATATATGGTTTTTAGTCATTTTTCAGTTAGATACAAGTGAGATGTTGATTGATTTTGTTTAACTGCTTTTTTTCTTCTCTCTTTTTAAATTCTTGTTTGAGGGGTTAGCTGGATAAGCAGGTGCAGGATGAGGGATATATTTGGAAATCAAGGTAATGTAAAAACAAGTTATCAATAAGAATGAGATTTTAAAAAAATAAATCAGTATTATTAAGACATTCAAATACTTATCTGTAAAGAAAAGAATTGTTTTAGTATCTCTATCAAGAGATAGGAGAGCTGTTATTCATAAAACTTTGCCATCATTAATGTTTAAAAACTCAGTATGTAACATCTATTAAGCAACTACCATCTGCAAAGAAAGAGGTATAAAGATAAATTTGCAAAATTTCCTGGACAGTATGAGATAAATTAAAACATTGTCTGAATCTAGTAGCTATTCCCTATTAAGATTTAACTTCCTACTCACTAGAAAAATCTTATCATGGTTTTTTAGACATGTGTCAAATGGACCGTTTCCTTCCCTTTGTTTTTGTTTATTGTTCTTCCAACATCCAACCTCCTGACATAGTGGGATCCTACTGTTTCTTTAAATCTTTTTTTCTTCTTTGTTTTTACCTTGAAATATTCCTCTTCCATTCAGCACTCCATTTTTCTTCTCTATACCTTGAATTCAAGCCCATATTTTGTATATATTCCCTTCACATTGCCACTTCGCGAATTCCTTATTTCTTTCGTGACTCAGCAAATGTGCCTTCTGCCAGGGAAACTTTTCCTCATACTGTCAGTTGCTAGTACTTTAGTCTCTCCCTTTTGAAATTGCTTTTTATTTATTTAGCTATGCTCTTCTTATATTCCCCCATAGAATGTAAAGACCTTTAGAGCAGGGGACTTTGGGGCTTTTGCCTTGTATCCCTTGTATTAGCATAGTGCCTTGCACATAGTTGGATTAATATATGGTATTTTTTTGAACTATGTTGAACTGAATGTCTGATAATAAGAAAGTAGCTAAATAAATGGCACATGTTAGTATAATATAATTTTTATGGTGCCACAAAAAGATGAACATAAATAGAAGGAAATATGATAAAACTTATATTATTCAAAATAATATCAGCAGAAAAAAAATTGTACGTACATTGACTACAAGTATTGTCATCACCACTGCCATATAGTTTACTAGGACATACTTAAATTCACTATATATGAGATGTATGTGATAGAATGGAAAGAGCATTAAATTTGGATCCATAGGATATACATTTGAATCCTAATTCTAATTAGCTTTGCTACACAATATTCCTTGAGTAATAAAAGCATTTAATATCCCTGGTCCTCTTTTCCCTTATTAATGAAATGAGGAAGTTGCACTAGATGACTTCTTGAGATCCACTCTGACACCAAGTCTAAATTCAATGTTCCATTGCTCATGAACCTATCTTATTTCAATCTAGTAGGTTAATCCTGTGCTGTCTTTGCAAATTTAAAAAAAAAAAGTTAAAAGAAAATTAATTCCCTATTACTATGCATCTTCAACTAAAGGCTAGAGGACCTCTTTTATGCATGTATGTGCCTTCATGTGTGGTGGTAATGGGGATATTATAAATACTTTAGATATGAATTAAACAAAATGGTTTTTGAGGTCCTTCCTGAGATTCCATATGCTTCTATACATGAAATACCCTTACTTTCACAACCTCTTTAATTGGTAATGACTTTTGGACACTTTGCTTGAGCTTTCTCTCTAATACATATCTTATATGTTTGAATATATTATAGTTAACAAACTTCTACTCTAATGCCTAATTTTAATCTAGAAATAATTCTGATTTCTTTAAGATTATGGTAACAGGTGGTTATGTACATGGTCTGACATTTATCATAACTGTTAGGAAAGTTTTATTTATAATCTAATCTTTTTTGAAATTTTAAATTGATTATTAAGTTTCCTGTGCATTTATGGTGGTCTCTTTCAAAGCTTCTCCTTTTCTTCTTCATTGGAATGATTTCTATTTGTGTCTTCAGATTTTCTTTAGAGTTTTCTATTCCCCTTGCTTCCAATTTCCCTTGTAAAATTTTAGGCCTTAGGATTCTAGCTGTATTTTCTTGCAAATGTTGAATATATTAACTACTATGCATTTTTTGCTAATTTATTTTCATTCAGCAAAAATTTTTTCTTCCTTACCTCCAAATAAGAAAGAAAAAAATAAAACCCCTGTTACTAACATTTATATTCAAGCAAAGCAAAGTATCTCACTGACCATGTCTACAAAAAATGATTCTTTCTGCCATGAATTCTTTTATCTCTCCAGGAAGTAGGTAGCATTTTCTTCATGAATCATTGTCTTGATCTTATTTCCTAAGTCTTTCAAAGTTGTTTCTTTTCCCAATATTGTCAGTGTATAACATTGTTGTCTTGGTTCTACTTACTTCATTCTGCATCAGTTTAAAAAAAAAAGTCTTGCCAGATTTCTCTGAAACCATCACTGTCATAATTTCTTATAGCACAATAGTATTTTTATCTCATTTGCAAACCATAATTTGTTCAACCATTCTCTACTTGATGCTTCAGTTTCCAATTCTTTGAAATTGGCAAAAGAGCTGTTATAAATATTTTATACATTCTTAGAATTGGTTCTCTGATTGCATGTTTAATTTATATTGCATTGCTTTCTGTCTAGTGGAGGGGGTGAGCAGGGAGGGAGAAAAATTTGGAACACAAGATTTTGCAAATGTGAATGTTGAAAATTATTGGGGCAGCTAGGTGGCACAGTGGTTAGAGCACCAGCCCTGAAGTCAGGAGGACCTGAGTTCAAATCTGGTCTCAGACACTTCCTAGCTGTGTGACCCTGGGCAAGTCACTTAACCCCAATTGCCTCAGCAAAAAGCAAAAAAAAAAAAAAGAAAATTATCTTTGCATATATTTGGAAAAATAAAAAGCTATGAAGTAAAAAAAAGAGTTCTTTTTTTATTAAAGTTTTTTATTTGCAAAACATACGCATGAGTAATTTTTCAACATTGACCCTTGCAAAGCTTTCTGTTACAAATTTTTCCCTCTTTCCCGCCATCCCCTCCCCTAGATGGCTAGAAGTCTAATACATGTTAATTATGTTAAAATACTTGACAGATCGAATATGTGTATACATAGTTATACCAAAAAAAGAGTTCTCTACTCAACTATGTGTGTTTATATTTTCCCCTTAGATTTGAGTGAGGTTCAAGTGTTAACCACTTCCTGTATTCTTTCCTTGTTTGTATAGACTTCTACTTGTACTTTACTATTATGTAAGATAATTCCCCCTAACTTTCTTCTTTCATCACTTTTCCTGCATTCCTTCTTCCCTACCTTTTCCATTTCTTAAGATCAATACATAACAGAACTAGTCCCAGGTCCTGTGTCTGATTAGACTCCCTTTATGAACCTAGATAATGATGAGGCTCAGAAAGGACATATGCATCATATGCATATAAAACTATAAACCATTTATCCTCATTTAGTCCTTTATGATCATTCATGATTATCTTTTTGTTTCTCAACTCCTATGCTTGCCTTTCAAAGATTCTGTGTATCTCTTAATTTTTCATAAGGAATTTTTTGAAATCCTCTACTGCATTAAGGATACATTTTTTCCACTTTTAAGATTATACTGTTTTGCTAATTAAATTATTCCTGAACATCATGTTCTAAATTCTCTGTTTCATTATTGTGGTGGCTTCTAAATATTTTGTGAACTACATAATTAGTTTCTATTTGGCCCATTCCAATTTTCAAAAAGTTTATTGCTTGAGGAAGATTTTTTTCCCTTTTTGCCAAGCTAAACATTCCTTTTCCAATTTTTTCTTCCATATCTCTTTTTTCTTATCCTTTTCCCCCTCAAATACTGTTGTTTGGCTAATAAAAATATTTAACCTTCTTTAAAAAAATCTCCCACAAAACTCTTCTTCTCTTTCATAAAGTAGAGCTAGAAAGATAAAGGAGGTATCTGCTTGAAAGCAAGGCACAAAAGTTTAAAAAGTTAAGATCAGAGCCCAGGAGAGAAGCTAAGCTAGATTGCCTTTGAGAACTTACAAGCTTCCTTTAATAATAATAAATTCCTCATGAAAACAAAGACTCATTTTAAAATATTACATTTCTACATGGCATCAAAACATGGAATATACATGTTTCCAAAGAATTAAAAATTAATGTCACAGCAGACTGCAACATATAATCAATAGGAAGCTCCAAAGAAGAATAGGAGTAAAAGCCTTCATTAAAGAATTGTACAGAAAGAAGAAAATATGGGCTGGTTAAGTGTCAAGAGTTTTTGGAATGACATGTAGACAACTAGAAGGTTCTAATGGTACCCTCACTATTGTCAAGAGAAAGTGAGAAAATTTCCTTACATTGGTACACAAAGGTATATGGGTGCAAAACATTACTGCCTGCCAGCTTGGGGCTGGACACGTAGCTGCCCTTTTAAAGTAACCCACAGTTTATACAGACAAGGAGAAGAACAGTCAGGCAAACTATGACTATACACATTTTGAACTCTTATGCTCTTCTGTTTTCATGCATCCTAGTGAATTGACTTATGTAGCCTTTGGGATATGAACAAGCCACTAATCTAGTGAATTACTTCTGAAGGCTTATTCCTAAATTTTAGCCTTCGGGGCCTACTCAGCTCTTGTAACTCATTTAATAGTTAATTCACTTACAATAGTTTCTCAGTATAAGTCCTTTAAAATTTCACATTTTGCATTTCAAATCAGTAAGTTAAACTTAGCCAGTTGTGTTGAACTATGATCAAAGTACAAGGTTTCATTTAATTCAGTTAGTCAAATTGAAATGTAAACAGGACAAATAATTAGTTTATCAGTTTTCCCTGTTACAAATGGATTGGAGATCTCAGCTTGGCTCCTGTAACATTTGCATTACAGTAAACACATCATAAATAAGTGACTCTATAAAGAGAAATTCAAACTAGAAATAATATTGGCACAGTTATTTATGAAGTGATTCAGTAGATGCTTTTTGTAAAAAGTAAAAAAAAATTAGTAAAAGCTCATGTTTACAATATTCTTTGCAATTTATGCAGCACTTTCTTCCCAGCATGCAATAAGTAGGTAGTATTTATGTTATTACCCCCATTTTATAAATGAGGATATAGCACCTATGTTACATCTGCTCTCACATGAAGTTCCTAGAATAACTGCCCTAGGTTTAAATATGACTCCACATTTATTCAAAATGATAAACTCCCATTTATGTCTGTTTTTCCTCCAGTGAGTCAAGAGACATAGTTCAAAATAAAGTTCAAATTTGAATGAAATAGTATAGCAAAAAGAATATTCTCCCCAGGAACACAGGGCACTCTGTTTCACAAATATGCATAGCTTCAGTTCAGAGAATGAGTTTGCTGGGGTCACAAAGGAGTAGTATAGAGTGATAATTCACACTTATGAGGCTGAATGATGTTTTTGCCTTCCTTAGGACTGTACTTCTTCAGGCACAGTATTTCTACTGAGCCTGATCCTTACTGGGTGTGGTATGTCTCTATCCTGCCTTTTCTCCTATAAGCCTAAAGTATAATGATTAGAATTGCTCTGATAAGAGTAAACAGTTTTTAGTCATAGTCACCATACCAATCCAGCAAAAACAAACAAACAAACAAACAAACAAACAAAAAAAACCAAACCCAGAGCACCAAGCTAAGATTAGGTCTATAGTAGCTGTAGTAGCTGCTTAACTCAGTTTCCTCATCTGTAAAATGGGAATCTTAATAGCATCTACCTCTCAAGGTTGTGAAGACAGTGTCTGGCACATTATAAGTTATAAATTTTAGCTATTGATTTTTATTATTAGAAAAATTTCAATCTCCTTAAAAGAATAGAGGGCAAAGACAGAATTCAAGCTCAGGGATCCCAGCTGAAAACATTGTGCTATTTTTTTTTCTGCCATCATCATTCTTTTTCATGTGTATAGGAATGAAGAAAAAAAATTCCTTATTACCAACCAGATGAAACTGACAATATACACATCACCTTGTAGCTGCTGCTGTTTTGAGGGAAATGGAGGGAATATGACAGTGGGAAATTTATTAGAATCTTAAAAAAGCACCAATATCTTTGGGGTATTTTTGTGATGGCATATTTGGAAAGCTTTTGTTCCTTCTCTGCCTATTTGTTGCCCTGGTGAAGGTTATATTGCTCTCCTAAAGTAATTAAAACAGTCTATTGAAAAGAACTGTATATCACTTATAGAGAAAACTTATATTTGAGACTTCTTAGGCCCTGATAAATGAGCTTATTTTGGTGTATTAATTGTTTCAGTCCTCGGGCAGCATCCTACTTTACTTTCTCTTCAGGTTAATGAGACTACATTTAAACCCCTTGGGAGAAAAGTTTATTTTAAAACAGCTGCTACTGTAGAGAGACAGCCTTTTTGGCATTCAAAAGAGAGTGCAGAAACTGAAGGATGTCTCCTTTCCCTGCATGAGTGAAGCAGTTCTGGGCTTGATTCCATTAAAATGTTGCTGGTATTTTATACACTCATCTGGGACTGAGGCTTAGAACTGGAAAAGTCCGGGAAGTACACTGTCATGGTTATTTTTCCATAGCCAGCCTTGGGCCCGATGGAAACTTTATACAACTATGCTAGTCTGCCACTCCACCCCTACCAATAAAACAAAAACAAAAACAAACAAAAAAAATAAAATAAAACCCCAAAACCAATGGACTCTCTGGCTATAAGGGAAACTGACAATTTTCAAAAAATTTCTGACTTCCCAGATGGGATATTGTACCACCTTTCAAATTCTTTGTCTCTTTCTGGCTCCCCTTAAGGACTATACATCCTGAATTCCTATAATCTGATACTCATAGTCCTTGAAGTACACAAGTGTAGGAGAATTTTGGGGTCATGTAATATAACCCCTTCATTTTACAAATGAAGAAACAAGGAACTTTCAAAAAAGGCATGCTAGAGGTTCTAGCTGGTTAGCAAGGAGCCTCAGCCTGATTCCTCTCTTCAGAACTATTTTAATGCTTCCCCATAATGCCTTGTCAGGCTGAGAACTTTTGTTTCAATTAAACAGTTCCCTAAAGGTTAGCCAGGCACAATGTTTAACACCTTAGTTAATATATAGGGAACAGAAATATGACTTTTCTCTTGTCCATTCTTGGATCCCTTTGAGTTCTCCCAAGCTGAAATGAAGAAATCATTTAAATCTTATAAATTATATGATCTGAGAAGAATAACCTACCCCTTGAATTTAAATAGTGGTTTGCTGTTAGAAATTGTTTGAAAACATTTCATTTCATTCTATTTATTGCAAAAATTTAGAACTAGAAGAAACCTTAGAGATCTTTTAATCTAACTTTTTTAAAAAACAAATGAGGAAATCATATGACCAGATAAAGTTAAGTGACTTGTTCAAATTTATACAAGTAGTGAATAGCAGAGCCAGTAGTCAAACCAATGTCTTCCCACTCTAAATCTAGTATTCTTTCAATTACCTGTCTTAGTAAACAAATTAGAAGCATGATAATATGTTATATATGTGTCATTGTGAAGATTCAGTAGGAACTAAAATTATATTATAAAGCAGCAGTCATCAAAACCATTTGGTACTGGTAAAGAAATAGAGTAGTAAATCAGTGGAATCGGTTAAGTTCATAAGACACAATAATCAATGATTGTACTGACCTAATGTTTGATAAATTGAACCCAAAGATTTGAGAACTCATTATTTGACAAAAATTGCTGGGAAAATTGGAAAATAGTATGGCAGAAACTAGATATTGACCAACACCTAACACCCTTCACCAAGATAAGGTCGAAATGGGTAGACATAAAGGTTGATATTATGTATCTCAGATCTGAGGAGAAGGAAGGAATTTGTAGCCAAAGAAGAACTAGAAAATATTATGAAATCAAAATGGATAATTTTGATTATATTAAATTAAAAAGGTTTTGTACAAACAAAAATAATGCAGCCAGGATTAAAAGGGAAGAAGAAATGGGGGGGGGATGCATCTAAGGGCTCTGATAAAGGCCTCATTTTTAAAATATATAGAGAATAGATGCATTTATAAAAATACAAACCATTCTTCAACTGATAAATGGTCAAAGGATATGAACAGAAAATTTTCAGATGAAGAAATTAAAGCCATTTCTAGTCACAAAAAAAAATATTCTCTAAATCACTACTGATTTAGAGAAATGCAAATTAAGACAACTCTTTACCACTTTACCTCTCAGATTGGCTAAAATGACAGGAAAAGATAATGATAAAGGTTGGAGGGGATATGGTAAAACTGAGACACTAATACATTATTGGTGGAGTTTTGAACTGTTCCAACCATTCCAGAGAGCAATTTGGAACTACGTCCAAAGGGCTATCAAATTGTGTGTATCTTTTGATCTAGCAGTGTCTCTACTGGATCTTTAATCCAAAGAAATCATAAAAAAGGGAAAAGAACTCACATGTGTAAAAATGTTTGTAGCAGCCGTTTTTGTTGTAGTAAGGAATTAGAAACTGAGTAGATGCCTATCAGATCAGAAATGGCTGAATAAGTTATGATATATGAATGTTATGGAATATTATTGTTCTACAAGAAATGATCAGCAGAGTGATTTTAGAAAGACCTGGAGAGACTTATATGAACTGATGCTAAGTGAAGTTAGTAGAACTAAGAGAACATTGTACACAGCAATAACAAAATTATGTGATGATAAATTCTGTTGGACATGGGTCTTTTCAACAATGAGATGATTTGGGGGGGCGGAGCCAAGATGGCAAACTGCGGGCAGCTTTCTCTGTGAACTCCCAGGACATTCCCTCAAACCCAGACAAAGTAAGCCTTCCAACTGGTTTCTGAGTGAGGGCCCCACCAAGCATTTGGACTACAACTCACTTCTATCAAAGATCTGCCTTGAAAGAACTCCGGAGAAGGTTAGCCTCAGGGGAAATTGGCCGCTGGTCGCGATCAGACTCCAGCCGGGGTGGAAGTCAGGGCTGCGATAGAGGGGCGGATTTTGGGCACCCAGGAAGCCCCTGGGAGACGCCTGGGCCACTTTGCTCTGCTTGCGGGCAGGTGCTTTGGCAGATCTGCCTTTGGAAAAGGGTGGATCGAGAGCAGCTGAAAACGTGGTCCTAGTGCGAATCTAGCCCGACCAGCCTCAGACTGGAAGTCAACTCGGCAAACTGCCCCAGGGCAAATACAAATTGTTGCAGTTTTTTCTGTTTTTGACCAATATCCCAACTTTAAATCATAAGCAAGAAGCAGAAGAGAGCTCTCACCATAGAAAGCTTTTACGGAGAAAAAATAGAACAGTCCCCAGATCCTGACATTATGAAAACAATCCCAGATGAAGCCACAAAGGCAGACTTAAGTTGGTCTCCCTTTCAGAAGGCTTACCTGGATGATTGCATTAAGAATCTCAAAAGAGAGCTAGAAGAAGAATGGGGAAATAAATTGAGATCAG
>JAJPUD010000896.1:126849-153172 GCA_023553655.1 Myrmecobius fasciatus
ATTCAAAGAACAATTAATCCCAATACTATATAAACTATTTGAAAAAATAGGGAAAGAAGCTGTACTACCAAATTCCTACTATGACACAGATATGGTGCTGATAGCTAAATCAGGTAGGGAGAAAACTGAGAAAGAAAACTATAGACCCATTTCCCTAATGAATATTGATGCAAAAATTTTAAATAAGATTTTAGCAACAAGATTACAGAAAGTCATCCCCAAGATAATACATCATGATCAAGTAGGATTTATACCAGGAATGCAGGGCTGGTTCAATATTAGGAAAACTATTAGCATAATCAATTATATTAATAACCAAATTAATAAAAACCATGTGATTATCTCCATAGATGCAGAAAAAGCCTTTGATAAAATCCAACACCCATTCCTATTAAAAACACTGGAGAGTATAGGAATAAATGGGCTTTTCCTTAAAATGATTAGTAGTATCTACTTAAAACCTTCAGCAAGCATCATATGTAATGGAGTCAAACTAGAACCATTCCCAATAAGATCAGGAGTGAAACAAGGCTGCCCACTGTCACCATTACTATTTAATATTGTATTAGAAATGTTAGCTTTAGCAATAAAAAAAGAAAAAGAGATAAAAGGAATCAGAGTAGGTAGTGAAGAAACCAAATTATCAGTCTTTGCAGATGACATGATGGTATACTTAGAGAACCCTAGAGACTCAACTAAAAAACTACTAGAAACAATTCACAACTTTAGCAAAGTGGCAGGATACAAAATAAATCCACATAAATCATCAGCATTTTTATATATTACCAATAAAGTTCAGCAGCAAGAGATACAAAAAGACATTCCATTCAAAATAACTGTTGATAGTATAAAATATTTGGGAATTTATCTGCCAAGGGATAGTCAGGAACTATATGAACTAAATTACAAAACACTTTCCACACAAATCAAATCAGACCTAGTCAATTGGAAAAACTTAAAATGCTCATGGGTAGGACGAGCGAATATAATAAAAATGACAATACTACCCAAACTAATTTACTTATTTAGTGCCATACCAATCAAACTCCCAAGAAATTATCTTACAGATCTAGAAAAAATAGTAGCAAAGTTCATTTGGAAAAACAAAAGGTCAAGAATTTCAAGGGGATTAATGAAAAAAAAAGGCTGACGATGGTGGACTTGCTGTACCAGATCTAAAACTATATTATAAAGCAGCAGTCATCAAAACCATTTGGTACTGGCTAAGAAATAGAGCAGTCGATCAGTGGAATAGGATAGAATCACAAGACAAACTAGGCAATAACTATAGCAATTTGGTTTTTGATAAACCCAAGGACCCCAGGTTTTGGGATAAGTATTCACTATTTGACAAAAACTGCTGGGAAAACTGGAAACTAGTGTGGAAGAAATTAGGGCTTGACCCACATCTAACACCACATACCAAGATAAGATCTAAATGGGTTCATGATCTGGATATAAAGAGTGATACTATAAGTAAATTAGAGGAATGTAATATAGTTTACCTCTCAGACCTATGGAGATGGAATAAATTTATGTCCAAAGAAGAACTGGAACTCTTAATTGAAAACCAGATAGATAACTTTGACTATATTAAGTTAAAAAGTTTTTGTACAAACAAAATCAATGCAGACAAGATTAGAAGGGAAGCAATAAATTGGGAAATCATCTTTACATTTAAGGGTTCTGATAAAGGTCTCATCTCTAAAATATATAGAGAATTGTCTCATATTTATAAAAATTCAAGCCATTCTCCAATCAATAAATGGTCAAAGGATATGAACAAACAATTTTCAGAGGATGAAATTAAAACTATTTATATTCATATGAAAAGGTGCTCCAAATCACTATTGATCAGAGAAATGCAAATCAAGACAACCCTGAGATATCACTTCACACCAGTCAGATTGGCTAAAATGACAGGAAAAGTTAATGATGAATGTTGGAGGGGATGTGGGAGGGCTGGGACACTGATGCATTGTTGGTGGAGCTGTGAACGGATACAGCCATTCTGGAGAACAATTTGGAGCTATGCTCAAAAAGTTATCAAACTGTGCATACCCTTTGACCCAGCAGCATTTCTATTGGGCCTATATCCCAAAGAAATCATAAAGGAAGGAAAAGGCCCCACATGTGCAAGAATGTTTGTGGCAGCCCTTTTTGTAGTGGCTAGAAACTGGAAATTCAATGGATGCCCTTCAATTGGAGAATGGCTGAATAAATTATGGTATATGAATATTATGGAATATTATTGTTCTGTAAGAAATGACCAGCAAGATGATTTCAGAGAGGCCTGGAGAGACTTACATGAACTGATGCTGAGTGAAATGAGCAGAACCAGGAGATCATTATACACGGCAACAACAGTATTATATGACGATCAATTCTGATGGACATGGCTCTCTTCAACAATGAAATGTTTCAAACCACCTCCAATTGTTCACTGAAGAAAGCCATATACACCCAGAGAGAGGGATGTGAAATGTGGACCACAACATAACATTCTCATACTCCTTGATTGATGTTTGCTTACATTGTGTTTCCTTTATCTGATATATCGTTTGTGTAGACAAGATTTTTCTTGCACAACAGTTACAAGTTTGGAAATATGTATACATATATTCGATTTGCCAATATTTTAACATAATTAACATGTAGTGGATATCCTGCCATCTAGGGGAGGGATGGGGAGTTGGGGGAAAAATTTGTAACAGAAAGCTATGTAAGGGTTATTGTTGAAGAATTACCCACACATATGTTATGCAAATAAAATAAAAAAAATAAAGA
Source organism: Myrmecobius fasciatus (assembly GCA_023553655.1). Classification (NCBI taxonomy): domain Eukaryota; kingdom Metazoa; phylum Chordata; class Mammalia; order Dasyuromorphia; family Myrmecobiidae; genus Myrmecobius; species Myrmecobius fasciatus. The sequence continues at coordinate 129,637 of JAJPUD010000896.1, forward strand.
TGGATATATATATTTAAAAAAAAAAAAAAAACAATGAGATGATTCAGGCCAATTCCAATAGACTTGTAATGGAGAGAACCATTTGCATCCAGAAAGAAAACTATGGGGAAGGTGGATAAAAACAGTATTTTCACCTTTTTTGTTATTGTTTGCTTGCTTTTTTTTCTTAATAATAAAATAATTAGATAATAAAAGTGGAAATATGTTTAGGAAAAAAAAAGACCTTTATTCATGATTATGACCTATGGAGAGCTATTTGGATATATGGATTCTCTTATTAAGGTTCTCAATGGTACTTCTCCATTTCATGCTATTCTAAATTATCTAAATATGATATTTGTACTTCCATCCAAATTTTTAATAATGATATTAAGACTAGAAACAAAATTTGAGTACAAGAACATTTTGGAAGTAGATTCAGAAAAAAATCACTCAGATCAATTACTTTGTCTAACGACTATTTTCCAGTGAGATGTTAGTCAAAATTAGCATGAATTAACTAGATAGCTAATAGGAATGCCTATTTAAGAGAGACTCTAGAATTTTTATGCATGGTTCTTGATATAATAAAAGAAGAGTGAAATGTACAGATCTGTAGATGTGTGTTATTCTGAGTCATGAGATTTCCTCATTTGTGTATCTTTTTGTCCAGTTTATATAATTGTGTGCTCTCTGTTTCTCATAAATATTGAGAACATGAGCAGAAGACCATAATCCAGATATATGTATAAATTATATTATTAATTTACTTATTTTAACATACTTTTACTTCCATTGCCTCATTGTTAAATAAATGCATATGTTTACTAACAAAAAAAAGATTCAATAGAAACTTAACAAATATTAAATTAACTGTGTGATTTTTATTTTTTTTTTATTTTTTTAATTTTTTTGCTTTTTGCTGAGGTAATTGAGATTAAGTGACTTGCCCAGGGTCACACAGCTAGGGCATGTTAAGTGTCTGAGATCAGATTTGAACTCAGGTTCTCCTGACTTCAGGGCTGGTGCTCTATCCACTGCGCCACCTAGCTGCCCCGACTGTGTGATTTTTATTACCATGTTTATTCTCAGTGTAGCCATACTTTTATGACAATTTTGTGGGAATCACTATTACATATATAATAATGATAATAATGAGAGCTAGTAATTATATAGTATTTTAAGATATATATATATATATACATATGTGTATATATATATATATATATATATATATATATATTAAAGTCAACTATATTTAGATGGTTGTTTCTATTTGTGATACTTGTCATTTTTATCTATAGGTCTGAAGACATACCTGATATCGGGTCAAAGAGTCCTGAAAGAATCCTATTGCAGCTGTTCAGAGGTGTTACTTTCTGGCTTTGAGGCAGGGGATTGCTCAAGCTTGTCTTCAGGCCCTAAATTACAGGGAGCATCATCACCAGAGAGTGTCAGCGACTTGGCAAAGAGTTTTAAAACTTTCGATAAAAATAAGGTTAGTTTTTTCATACTTTAAAAAAATCTTATTTTAATTCTAGAAATTTGTAAAATAATAAATGTACTTTGGCTTATGATAAATTTCTTTGTATATAAGAGAATTAATCATTTTTAGGGTGATTATTAATCACCCTTATTAATTCTTATTTTCTTTGTCTTCTACAATTGTAGTGCCTTTATAGATTCATAGTAATGGATAATAGGTAATTCTACTTGCAGATAATTTTTTTTTTTTTTTTGCTGAGGCAATTGGGGTTAAGTGACTTGCCCAGGGTCACACAGCTAGGGAATGTTAAGTGTCTGAGACCAAATTTGAACTCAGGTTCTCCTGACTTCAGGGCTGGTGCTCTATCCACTGCGCCACTTAGCTGCCCCCTACTTGCAGATAATTTAAAGAAAAATTTCTGTATATTATTTCAAAGTGACTCTTTCCCATTTTGCCTCCCTATAACTCCCCAGAAACAAAATTGTACTCTACTTGTTACTTTTATCCACTAAAGTGTATTTGATATTAACTTACTGTAAAAATACATGCCTCACTATAATTCCTGTCCAAGGGCCTTACTATCCTTTTTTCTCATACCCTTCTCCCCCAGACTCTGGACTTGTGAATTTGGAGGCCAAGCCAACAGAGTTATTTTCTCTTTGGCTTATTTAAGCATCTTCTCAGAGTAAAGTCTGGGAAATATCTGTAGATAGTTTGTGTTTGTGTCAATAAGCTATTAATCAATCAATCAATTAATAAATACTATATTATAAATAAAACACAATATGGACAGCTCTGTGCTAAGCAATGAGAATGCAAAGAAAGGCAAAAATCAGCCCTCACAGTTACATGGAAGAGACAATTTGCAAACAACTATGTATAAACAAGCAACATATGGGATAAACTAGGGCTAATCAATGGAAGGAAGGCATTAGCATTAAAAAGAATTAGGAAAGACTTCTTGAAAAGGGTGGAACTTTTGTTGAGACTTGCAGGAAGCCAAGAGGCTGAAATAAGGAAGGAAAGTTTCAACTAGAGGGATAGTCTGAAAACGCACAGTCAGTAATATGTAATATGTACACCATGTAATATGGTGTGTAAAGAACAGTAAGGGAGCCAGTATCACATATTATACAGCACATAGAGGAGAGGAATGGCCCTGGTTATAGATGACTTTATAAGCCTGAGCATTTTATCATTAATTTTGGAGGTAATAAGGCAGGGAGACCAAAGAGTAAGCTATTACAGCAGTCCAAGTGTGAGATAATAGCCCGCACCAGGACTGTGGCAATGTCAGAAGAAAGGAAGGAGTGCATAAGATGTTATGAAGATCAGAAAGACAGGACTTGGCAACGGATTGCATTTGCAGGGTAAGAGAGAGTTAGTAGTTGAACATGAACCCTAAGTTTCAAGTGTGTAACAGAGGCTCAAATTCTTATATAAGCTCTCAAAGTAAGAAATATATGTTGGGCAGACAGCCTTTATTTAATCCCACAGAAAATTCAGAAGATACAAAAGATTTATAGGAAGCCACCAACAGGAACAAAAGATCCCATAAGAGTCACTTGAAGGGGACTGGGCGTGAAGTCGCCAACAAAGTGATAGCCTAATCACCATGAGTGAAATAAGCAGAAAACATTGAAAACAAGAAAACATTGTACATAGTAACAGCAAAATTGCGTGATGATCAATTATGATAGACTTAACTTTTCTCAGCAATACAGTGATCCAAGACAATTCCAATAGATTTGGGATGGAAAATGCCAATACATTCAGAGAATGAATTATGGAGATTAAATGTGGATTGAGGCATATCATTTTCACCATGTTTTGTTTTATTTTGTTTTTCTTATGGTTTTCCCCTTTGTTCTGATTTTTCTTTTCCAACAGGATTTATGTGAAATATGTTAAAAGTTGATTGTACAACTTCTATCAGATTACTTGCTGTGTTGGGGAGGGGGGAGGTAAGGGAAGGAGTGAGACAAACAAACAAAAAAAACCATTATCTCCTCACAAGAAAAACATATTGATCTCAAAATCAGGATATGTGGTTACAACTTAAGGATTATAGATCTCCCAGAAAAACGTAAGTCAAAAAATACCTGAACAGAAAATGTTCATAATGTTGAAAATTATATAAAAAAACTGACTTGAACTTCTGAACAAAGAAAACAAAGTACCAATTGAAAGAATATACAAATTATTCCTAGAAAATATCCTATGCTGTAAACTTCAAAACACATAGTTGTTAAATTAAACAATTCCAACAAATTTTGCAAGCCATTAATAGAAAAACTTTCAAATATAAGAAAGGAAATTCAAATAACACAGACCTATTCTGTACCCATAAGAAACCACAGAAAGAAATAAAATAATGTAGAATGAAAAAAAAGTGAAAAAATTCAAAGTTCAATATATGACTTAACTTATAGGTCTGAGCCTAAACCTCAATGAAGAAAAATGGATGTTCAAAGAAGTTACCAATTTTTCACAAATACCCATATACATTTTTATACATCTAAAACATATATACATATATATACATGTGTACATATATATAAATATATATTTATGTATGTACAAGTGCATGTATATATTTTAGGAGAAAATTTTTGTTATAAAAGGAATTTGCTTCATCTTTATTAATATTCCCAAGAAAAGTGGTAATTTCTTAATTAGTACATGCACCCTTAGAAATGCTTTGATGTAAGAAAATCAGTATGTTTTACAGTAATATAAAGGTAGCCAATATTCTGCCCCCATGATATCACACAATTAATTTTATAAAGAAATTTCCTCTTAATGAATGTGTGAATAATATTGATTATCCTCATAACAATTTGAAAAACTGTTATGTAGTAGGAAACCAAGTGTTTAAATTGTATAACGGGCGACATTTTTAACTAATGTTTTTAGATTTTAACTTCATGCTGACATAAGTTGAGCTCCATCAAGGAAAGTCACTAAACAACTTTATATAATGCAAATTGCAGATAAGTATTGTTAGTTTGCTTTTGCTTATTAATGGTATCTAATACAGCATACTTTCATTTATTCATTACTGTGGGAGGGGATGAGAGAGGGAAGGAAACAAATTTGAAACACAAGGTTTTGTAAAGATGAATGTTGAAAACTATCTTTGCATTTATTTGGAAAAACTAAAAAGCTACTAAAAAAGAAAAAATCAATTTAGATATCAAATTGGGAAAGTATAGTTCAAGAACAGTTACTCTGAAAAATATCTTGGGTTTAATTGTAACTACATGCTCAATATGATTTATCCATGTGATTTGGTAACCCTCAAAAAAGTTAATGGGATAGGTTACATTAAGAGTCAGAGTTTTCCACAATAGTGCCTTTGTACTCTGTCCTGGCCAGAGCATATCTGAAGTATAGTAGTGAAGGACTTCAAATATATGTCATATAAAGATAAGTTGAAGCAATTGGAAGTGTTGAACCTGGAAAAGAGAAGAAAGCCCAGGTTGATAGTAGTAATAATTCTTTTCAAATATCTGAAAGACTTATAGAGAAGAGGAATTACATTTGCTCTCTTTTAAGTAAATGTTTTAGAGGCTTCTGTCTACTTAGGGGCCTCTTGTCAAAAGGAGAGAATCAAGAGCAAAGCTAGAAAAGAGGCAAATTTAGGATTAATTTCAGGAAAACATTAAAAATTAAATGTCTAAAAATGGAGTGGGGTGCCTTTGAAGTGATTAGTTTTCCCATATTAGCCAGAGATTGTATGTTATAATTAAGCTTCCCATCATCCAATATTTTTCCTCCCTTTTGTGGCTAAACTTAAAAAAACAAAACAAACAAACAAACAAAAAAAAAAAAACATCTACAATTGGTACCTCCCCTTCTTTTTCTCTCACTTTCTCGGGAGCTTGATTTCTCACCTCACAAAACAATTGAAGTCACTCTTCTAAAATTAACGGTAATCTCTTCATTGCTCAATCTAAAGAACTTTTCTCAATCTTCATCTTTTGTGCCCTCTCTGTTGTCTTTGATATTATCAACCATCTTATTATTCTCTTCTCTCTAGGTTTTCATGACATTGTTTTCTCGTATATATCTCTTCCTAAAAATGTGACCATTCCTATTGAGTTTCCTTCATCCTTATCACACCCTCAATAACTGTGGATACTGAGACCTCTTTTCCTCTCCCTCTATATGATCTCATCTATTCCCAATCAATTATCATCTCTATGCAGATGATTCTCAGATCTTTTTCCCCTCAGCCCTCCCCTTTCTCCTGACTTCTTACACATATCTTCAGCTAGATATCTTGAACTCGGGATCTCATAGATATCCAAGGTCATGTAAAAATGTCTTGGATGAAAAAGGGTCGTAAGTGGAAAAAAATTAAGAAGCTCTGTCTTCTGGGTTTCAGGTTTTTATAAAATGAGGAGGTTGGACTAAATGATCTCTAAGGTTCACAATCATTCCAAATCTATGATCCTGTGTATGTATCATCTGATCAGGGAGTCAAAACAGGGCAAGGAGGCTAAGTAAGGCCAGAATAGAAGAGATAAAAAAAGGTTCAGCGACTAGGAATGATATATGCTGCAGGAAGACAAGTATTATGTGAGTGTGATAGCTTCTCAGTACTATGTAAGGAGGACCATAGCATTTTCTCCTACCATCACTGTGTAATACAGGTCATTAGCAAAACCACATTTAATCAGAAAATCATTAAACTGCATACCCTTTGATCCAGTGATACAGTTTGTAGTTCTATATCACATAGAGATTAAAGAAAAAATTTTCCATAGCTGTACTTTTTCTTGTAGCTGAGAACTGCAGAGTTGGTGTCCATTAATTGGGTAACAGTTGAACATATTATATAAGTGAAATAAAATATTATTGTACTTTGAGAAATGAAAAAAGGAAAGGATTCAAAGAAACCTCAGGAGATCTGTATACCCTGAGGCGCAGAATGCAATAAACAGAACTAAGAGAAAAATTCATACAGTGACTTCAACCTGTAAAAATGAAGAGCTTGGATCAATACAATGACCAGCAATAATTCCAGAAGACCAGTGATGAAGAATACTACATACCTTCTGAGGGAAAGGTGAAAGAATCCAGAGGAAGAATTAAACATAACATTTTTTTCATACATGGCTAATATAGGAATTTGTTTTGCTTATTTGTGTATAATTATTACCAGAGTTTTGAAGAGTAGAAGAAATGAACAAATACAGAAGAAAAGGAATAAAAATCTAGCTTTTAAGCTTATGTTAATTTAAACATATTAACATTTTTGAACTATATTCTTTCTTCCACATGTTGTTTCAATATTTTTTTTAAGATATCAGGGAAGGAAACTACTAAAGTTAGGTAAAGAGAAAGAAGGAACCAATTTTAAAAATATGATAAGTTCAGCCAGTTAAAAAGTAGACGGTCTGAAGAAGAGAGCCATCAGATCTGAAGAGGGAAAGGCATTGCATATTACAGAGAATGTGAAAAAGCATCAGAATGAAATAGAGATGATAACCCTAATTTGGATTTACACAGTGCTTTACAATTTATAAAGAACTTTCCTCACAATGAGAGAGAATTTTGCATACCATTTTACAAATGAGAATTTCTTCTTATTGAGCTGTTTAAGTTGGGTCTAACTCCTCATGAGTATTTGGGATTTTCTTGGCAAAAATATTAGAATGGTCTGCCATTTCATTCTCCAGATCATTTTGCAAATGAGGAAGCAGAAACAAAAAGGGTGAAGCATCTTGCCCAGGATCAAACAGCTAGTAAGTGTGTGAGGTAAAATTTGAACTCAGTTTCTGATTCCAGAAATAAGTCACAAATTATATCAGTGCCTTCGGAAACACTTAAAAAAAATTAAGTCATGTAAGTCACTCTTCAACTGTCACATTTACTGTCATAAATATAATTAATAATTGGAACTTTGGAGGCTATGGTTATAAGGTACAAGTTAGTGTACATGAAAAAATTTAAAACCCCTCATCTTTCACTTAAAATTTTTAATTAGAATAATTAGTTTTTTTTAATTACATCAGTTAAATAACCAATGATAATGCATTTGAATTTTTTTTGCATTGAAATTTGTATTGTAATAAAGCAATCTCACATGGATTTGTGAAAGTGGTTAGCTGGGATTCTTAAAATTTTGTGCTTTGGACCTCTTTGGCAATCTGGTAAAGTCTGTGTATTCCTCAGAATAATGAAATGCATAAAATAAAATACATTTGGTTATAAAGGAAACCAATTCTATTGAAATGCAGTTATCAATTTTTTTTTTAATTCACAAACTTCAAGCCAAGTATCCTTTCATCAAATAGACAGACAGATAGGGTACTTTAAAAAAAGAGATCATCCAGTTAGGAAGTGCTCATGTTTCAGTTAATGTTCATTAGTTCTACATTAATCTATTATTCAACACCTCTGGGTTGTGCTCTCACCGGGTATTTCTAGTGTTTACTATCAGTAATGAAGTTAATGATGTAGATTTGCCCACATGGGGGCAATTCAGTTAGGATCCATTCCGTTTTCAAAAGACTTATACTTCCCCTTTGAGATTTTATTTCAGCTTTAGCCTGGAAACCATTCCTTTGTGACTATCACCATTACTTATTTAATGATATTAAATAAGTGATCATTTCTTTTCTCCCTTTGTCATCTACATATAAAATTATTATCATTAGGTTCAGTTTAAAGACGTTCAGAAGTAGAAGTACTTTTATTCCATTACAGTAATTGAAAAGGTAATAGGTTTTTCAAAATCTGTTTATAATATCTGTGATAGAAATTAAATGTCAACTATATATTACAAATTATTTTCTGGCTGATGGAAATAATACTAAGGTTTTTAAGGCCATTCCTAGTTTTGTTCTTTGCTATTTGACAGTCCATCTGTATTTACTGAGGAGCACATTGTGGACAAAACATGTTGCCTCACTTATACCACTGTATAAGAGAAATATTTTGTAAATTTTAAAGTTCTGTGTAAATCAGATTGGTTGTTATTGTTATAATCTGGTATGCTTTAGGGAATGAGGTATTAGAAATATATTTTCTGGAAAACTGAAGCAGATCCATTTAAATATGATTTATTCAAATTATTTTTACAGCAATTTCTAAGTAATCTTTCTTTTGCATATTTCTCTGACTTAAAAAACAATGTGAAGAATATAATTTAACTTTTTTTTGATGACAACAGTTATAGTGCATAATACTCTAATAACCTTCACAGGCTATTGAGATTAGCAGGCAAGATTTGTCTCTGCACTGAATGATCCCTACATTAAATAACCTCTAAACTGCTATGGATAATTGTCAATTCTTGTCTTGGTTTGATAATTTTTTGTTTCCTACCTTACTGTATAAATGTCACTTTTTACTGTTGTCATTGGACCTATCTCAAGAAGCCTGTTTTCCCCTACCTCCCACACTTTCCTTTCTAAATTGTTATTGAGTTAGGGAACTAGATAAACAACTTTATTAAAATTGTTTTTAAAATAGACTAGGAGTAAAAGGCCAGGGACTCTGGTAAAGTAGCACAAAGCTTAAAGCTTAAAGAACTTAGACTTTGGCATCTCTTTTGGCTTCTATGAGGATTTTTTGGTCTTTTTTCTTCTTTTCTAGGTTCTCTGATAAATTTCAGAAAGATGAGATTGGTTCTGAGATAAGTGACTCTTGCATTGGTGCAGTGTTTCTGCATACAGGAAATAAAGTATGATCTTTATAGTTTAGCTAGCAAAGGACCATCAAATTTAATGTATATATTGGCATCTTTATTATTTGGTTCTAAATATCCAATATTGTCAATATTTAATTATATGTGCACAGATGATAACATATTAGGGTTTATCTGTTCCACACACACACACACACACATACACACAAACACACACACACACACACATGGCAATTCATTCAATGCTGTAACTGCATTTCTGACATTTAAAGTCCCCATGAAAGGTTTTCCTTTGTTTTCCTTTCCTTTGCTTTTTCTCTAAGAACTATATGATATCTTTTGTCCCTCTGTTGATATCCCTCTGTCAGTAACAGCAACTGGCTTTACTTTCTCAACAATCTTTAATTTCACCACCCTCAGCCATATAGACTTTTTGGGAAACTCCCTTTCCAATGATTTTCTCTTCACACTTCAATCTGTTTTAAAAACAAGGTAAGTACTTCATCCACTAGGTAGGTAAATAGATTAGGTAGGTAGATAGAACATTTTAATAAGTGTTTATTTAAAATATCCTAGGCACTATGCTAAACACTAGCAATCTAATATAAGCAAATATATGAAAAACAGTCTCTGCCTTCAATCTTCTTATCTTCGAATAGGGGAAAATACATTACAGGAGAGCAGGAAGGGGAGATGATTATAAGTAGAGAGATTTTGGAAGAAGTGGTCTGGGTAATGGCCTGGAAGCCTGTGTTCTGGGAAGATCAGGCAGAAGTGGAGAGCCAACGAACCTAGAACAGAGTTCCAGCTGCTGGTAGAAACTCTTGGTTGATTCCAAGTTTTTACCTGCTTCTGTTCAGTCTCTTTTGCTGGTTCTTAATCCATGCCATGACCTCTGATGGTGTGTCCCCCAAGATTCTGTTCTAGACTCTTTTCATCTTTCTCTCTATACTTTCACTTAGAGATCCTATCAGCTCCTTTGGGTTTAGTTCTCATTTCTATGCAGATGATTCCCTGATGTGTAATTCTAGCCTATGTCTCTTCTGAGCTTCCTTAAGGACGTCTCAGTTTGAATATCTCATAGATAACTTAAACTCAAACAGTTGTTTGTGACTCTTCACACTCTATTCCATGTCTAAAGCTAATCACTTTTTATTACAACAGTTCTAATATGTTCCCTGCTCTCCATTCATATAGCCATCCTAGTTCAAGCCATTATCAGTGCTCACCTGAAAAAATCTTCTGTTCATCTGCCTGCCTCGTGTATCTTCCCACTCAATTTCTTCTTCCACAAAATGGCTAAAATGATTTTCCTAAAGCATAGATTTGACCATATTATCTCACCTCTACTTAATAAATACCAGTGGATCTATATTACCTCAGCATACAAAATCAAGTCCTATTAGACTTTTAAAGCTTTTCTTCTTACCTTTCCATTATTCTTTTACTGTATCATGAACTATAAAATCTGTGTAAATATTTTTGGCTCTCCCATAACACCAGAGAAGAAGTCTGAATTTTTTCTTTTATGGGATATTTTCAGTATTTTATTGTAAAATTTAGGGTATTTGATTATAGGCTTTGTGTTGTCTGCTGAGCTTCACGTGTCATCTGTGACTTCTGCAAAATTCCCATTTAATTTCTTGTGCTGATTAGCAACATAAATAGAACCTATGATGGGAAAAATTGTGATGTGGAAGGGATAAGTGGACTCACCTCCGTGCATTCTGATCCAGCCACATGGGTCTGCTTTCTGGTCATTTGACACTCCTCTATGCCCAAGAACTGGAGAAGGAAATGGCAAACCATTCAAATATCTTTGCCAAGAAAATCCCAAATGGAGTTACAAAGAGCTGGACATCACTGACACAACTTAACAATTTTAATTTGAGATCTGGTTCTCTTGGACTCCCTTCTTTCCCACTTGAAATTTTTGATCTTTTGTACTTTCAAATTAGCCCTATAAAATAAATATTAATTTTATGCCTTATACATTGTAAATGTGATTAACATATTGCTGTTTTTCAAAAAAGGTGATTATTCTATTACAAAGGGGCTATTAGCTTTACAAGATAATTTATCAAAAGATGCCTGCTTCCCAGATGCATTTAAGTAATTGTTCAAGCACTATAAAGAAGAAAGATACAAAAATGAGTACGATGGAACCCATAGCCTTAAGGAGCTTAAAATCTAGTAGAAAGGGTAAGTCAAACGCCTACCATAGCTGGCAATCTGTGATGAGAAAGATACATAGTACTCTGGAGGATTAGAAGGTTTCAAGGAAGAGGTAACTTTTCAGAAGCTTTTTGGAGTAGCGATGGGACTGTGAAGGGTGGCAATGCAAAGGGAGGGATATTTCTGGCAGAAAGAACATTAGTAAAGACACAGAATCAGGAAAATATGAAATATATAAAGAGAACAGTCCAGAAAATGTTGTGTGTATGGAGTATAGAAGAGAGAGACGAGAAAAATATATTGAGATTATAGTTCAGAGCCCAGCTTCTTAAACTGTGATTTGTGTTCCTATCTGAGGTCTTGTAATTGAATGTGGGGGGGGGGGGGAATCACAAAATTATGATTTATTATCTGTAAATGTTTGGTTTGTATACCTTTTTATATATCAATATATTTGGGGTCACATAAAAATTCATTGGGTCAAAAGGGGTCATGAGTGGAAAATGGTTAAGAATCCCAGTTTAGAGGGTCTTAAATTCTAGGTAGGGAATTTGCACTTCATTCTTCTACATGCAATGGGGAGTTACTGAAGGCATTTGAATATAAAAGTGGCATTATCAGGGTTTTTTGAAAAAATTAATCTGTAGAGTAGATTGGGAGGGAAGAAGTGGTTGAAGGATTAACGGGAAAACCATATTAATCTAGGCAATAGGATTAGGAAAGAATTTTTATGCAATAAGCAAAAGTACTAAGCTAATCTTTAGATATTGGAAAGACCTTTAAAGAAGGCTGCAGAAAAATCTGTCATACCAGTAACATTTCTTATCAGTACTTTTCGTTTAGCTATGCCTTCCTAAACTTCTGTAGCTACAAGGCTTTTGAGATTAAGGATCACTTTCAGATGTCTGAAGTACCTACAAGGTCCCTCTTTGGGAAGTTAGGGAGTCATAAAATGATAATTTTATTTAAAAATTTTATATAGATGAAAAGGATCTTAGAGAAAATCTTGGTGACACAATGGACAGAGTACTGAATTTAAAGTTAGGAAGATATGAATTCAAATCTAGTCTTTTCATTGAAATGATGTGCTCAGTAAGTGACAAAATGGAAATAACCCTCCTCCTCTGCCAATCTGGCATTCTTTCCATCATACCACTCTACAAAGGTTTTGAACAGACTCTTTTAGTTCTTTTCATGGGAAAAAAAACCTGCTTTTGGGAAGAGGGGAGAAGTGTAATGTCTCTTTCCACCATAGACTAGTAAACTGAAGAATAGCCTCTTGTGTTGGGAAAGTTAACTCCTGATTGACTGATAGGGTAATGGGAGAAAAAAGCAGAAGCAAGACAGAAAGATAGAGCAAGGAGAGGCAAGATAACAACTTGGAATAGTGAATGGGAGCATTCAGGAGCCACAGGTATTTGAGGGAAAACCACCATTCCAGCAAGTCTTTAATTCCTCATGCCTGTAGTTCCAGAGACTCTTAAAAGTAGACTCATAGGATGAGATCATTCTCTCTCCAGTTAAGCTGAAATTTCATCTTAGACCTTGATCACAAAGTCCTGACTGTTGTATATTCCATTGCTTAATATAGATAACTTTCCCATGACTGTTTCATTGCTTACTTTGATAAATATCTGTTTCCTATTTGTGATTGACTTGTATAAGAGCTTCCATGGTACTGCTTCAAAGCCACCTGATAATTATACTTTTATCCTCCAGATCTGGGGAAGAATTACTTGCCCATAAAGTGACCAGGGAAAGTGCCTTTTATCTTGATCCCCCAAACAAATATTATCTCTAGACTTCAAATGTTTGGTGATGAATAGATATAATTCCAAATGTTCTAGTGAAGATAAGTGAGTGAGGGAGTAATTACTAAGCTGGGACTATTTTCCTATTCTCTATAAAGGTGGAAACCTGGTCCTTTTAAAGCTATTAGGTGAGACATCTCCATATCTCTCTACCAAACTATCTGTCTGCCTGTCTATCTCTCCATTTATATTTGTTCCAAGCAAACTGCCTAGTGCTTTTTTACCCTGATGTGTTACCTTGGGTTTATCAGTTAGTCATTAAGCAAGTTCACATTGTAGACCCACAAAAAAAATACCGGTACTTTACTGAGAGTTTGACAGAAAACAGCACCTTGTCAAAAATATTGAACTTAGATTAGACTTGAACAAGTGAAATAATTGAAAGAAGGAAAAAGAATCATATAGCTACAGATTTGAAAAGTTGACTAAAATGGCAGCCAATTTTTCCTTTCCTCTCCATGTGTTCTTTCATTTTTAATTTGTAAAGATCTTTGTGTAGGTTCATAGAATCCCAGAAATTCATTGACATAGGGAATTAATAGCATGGAAACACTGCCACCACCAACACTAGCAGTTAAGATTAACAAACAGCTTGTCTACTATAATGTACAGTCTTAAAGAGTTGTCTGGAGAACTGAGAGGCTGAGATACTCACCCATCTCTAACTCTCTCCTCTAGTTCAGAGGCAGGATGGATTTGAATTCAGGCCTTCCTAATGCCCAAACCTCCCCCACCCCATTCACTATGTCTTGCCAACTCTTAAGGATCTTAGAGATCATCTAATCGATTTTTGCATCATACCATCCTACATTGTACAGGAGAGTCAACAAGCCTTGTGCTTTTTTGGCAAAGGATAATTGAAAATGCAACCCCAATCATAAAACCATTAATACCATTGTCCTAAGGAATAACAAACAACTTCAGTCCTGAAGTCTTCGTACTTTTCACATTGCCACTACAGCTCTGATTGGATCAGAAGATTTTAGATGTAAAATACAGAATCCACTTCCAAACCCATTACAAGAAGGAGTAGATGGTATAGGACTTCTTAGTTATCTAGGCTCAGAATGGTGAAATTTGCAATGCTTACCTCCATTGGTAAGAACCTGTTTAAAAGAGCCAGCTACACATCTACTCTGTACCTTCTAGTGTGACAAAAGTTACTGCTATTCTGTCATTTTGGAACCAAATTTAAACTTAAAGTAGTACATGCAATTATGTTTCTGTTCTAGTGAAAACAATTAGCCAACATTATGTAATGATCACTTATTATGTATATCACCAAGAGTAGGAGACTTAGATGAAAAAATTAGCATTTTCTGGAGGAGCATAGAGTCTAGAAAAAAATACTTGGGAAAAATATATAAAGATGTAGAAGTCCTAGGTGAATGATTTTAGTAGAGGAAAAAACATCATTAGTTAGCTATCTTTTATATTTCTCAGTGCCCTTATAGGATTCAATTCATATATTTTCCCTAAGTCTTTTCTTAGTTAAACCTCAATAGTTCTTTCCATCCTATTAATATGATATAGTTTTCCTTTTCCTCTTGGTCATCTTCATTTGTATGCACTCCAGTTTGTCAATGGCCTTTCTATAAGATGTACAGCACAGAGTACACCATGTTAGATATGGTCTTATCAGGGATCTCACCTTCCTTGTTGTAGGTTCTATATTTCTTTTAGTGTAGCCTATAATGGCATTAGCTTTTTTGGCTTGTCATATCACCTTGTTGACTTGAATTCAGTTTGAAGTCTTCTAAAAACCCTGTTTCTGTTACATGAATAGTTGTGTAGATACAATTCCAAAATTTAGTAAAGCTGCCTCTCTCCTCACATATGCAAATTTTGTGAAACATCTTTCCACTTAGTTTATTGACCTGTTATACTAACCCTCTGCCATCACTACAGATTAATACTTTAAATTTCTCTCTGGCCATAGGTGCCAAAACTAGAACCATTATTCCTGGTCTTAATTTCTATAACAAGCATCTTACCAAGAACTCCATTGACACACTGATAAATTCAGGAAAGATTTTATTTTAAATTCTTGTAACATGTTTAACATATATTGAATTGCTTGTTGTCCTGGGGTGGGGGGAGGAGGAAGAAAAAAAAATTTAGAACACAAGGTTTTACGAGGGTGAATGCTGTAGACTATGTATGTGTTTAAAAAAAAAAAAGTTCTTGCAAGAGTGGGTGTCTAAACTAGTAGGCACACCCTTGAAGTGCAAAAGCTCAGCCTTTTGTTCTCTGTCCCAAAACACAAGTTTCTCTCTGTGTCCCTCATTGACTAGATATTACAAAGGTTACATTCTATTCAAAGAGCCCAGTTCCTCCATTGGAATCTCCACCTCTGATTACATCTCCATTGGTGTTCCCCTTATTTGGTCATAGTTCTCCATGACTGACCACATTGGCAGTCCCTCCCTTAATTAAAACTCCCATTCCCCACATTTTAGGGACTCTACCCCTCATTTTCTTTTATCCTTATTTGACTATGTATATATCCCTTCTGCACTTACCAATAGGTGGCTTCCCTCTATAAGTTTCTTACCTTTGTCCTACATTAGCCTAACTGTTAGAATCTGTTTCTTAGCTTTGTTTCATTTCTCTAATTTAAATTTCATTTCTCTGATTTTTTCTATAACTCTGTGGAAACAAAACCCTCATCCAATTCTCACATTTAGCATAGTTCTTGGCATATAGTAGGTGCTTAATAAATGTTTATTAACTATTGTTAAAGATTCTCACAGTTGTAATGCTGACTCTGGGTTTGCTTTAGGATTATCTTATTATTATTCCTATCTCTTCTTTGGGGCTCTTTTCCTAATTTTTTTCTGTCTCTGAAATAACCTTGTGAAACTTTTAGGTATTTTAGGATCATAGACCGGAAGTTGAGAAAAATCTCAGATGCTATTTATTTTGCTAGTAATTTACACTTGGTTTATCTTAATTTTAGAAGTCTGAATTATTTTAAGTACTTATCATTTTTGACTGGAAGTTTAGCCATTGTTGGAAAATTTCCTTGAAGTAGATATTTCCTTCTGTAAGAAACGACCAGCAGGATGATTTTAGAGAGCCCTGGAGAGACTTGCATGAACTGATGTTGAGTGAAATCAGCACAACCAGGAGAACATTATACACAGCAACAAGACTATACAATGATCAATTCTGATGGACATGGTTCTCTTCAACAATGATGTGATTCAAACCAGTTCCTATTGTTCAGTGATGAAGATAGTCATATACATCTAGAGAGAGGCCTCTTGGAACTGAGTGTGGACCACAGCACAGCATTTTAACATTTTCTGTGAATATTTGCTTAAATTTTGTTTTCCTTCTTAGGTTTTTTTTTTCTCTTTCTAGATCTGATTTTTCTTGTGCAGTAAGATAACTGTATAGATATGTATACATATATTGGATTTGTCATATAATTTAACATATTTAACATGTATTAGATTATCTGTCATGGTGGGGATGGGGGGAAAGAGGGGAAAAATTTGGAACAAAAAATTTGCAAAGGTCAATGTAGAAAAATCACTCATATGTTCTGTAAATAAAAAGCTTTAATAAAAAATAAAAAAGTTAATATTTCTTTCTGCATACCTTAGAAATATAATTGCTTTTCAAATGATCATCTCTTGAAAGAGTATACCAAATTTTCTTTGGTAGGTAACATGGATTACCTCGGTTCATGGTGTATGCTTCTTAATTTTGCATGTGTTTTATTGCATTTTTCCCAATTGTACTTTGGCCTTGTTGAGAAATCTATGATCCTGATTAGTGTCCTTTGGTAGTTAATTTTTGTTTTCAGGTAGCTTAAAATATTTTTTTCCTCTTGTATAATGTGAGAAGCATTTAGTAGTATTGAGAATTGAATTGTTCCTTATCAGGATCCTGTAAATTCTTTCTACTTATATATTATGAGGTTTTGCTACTTCTAAAAAATTTTCTTTTGACAATTTTTTGGAGTGTCCCATTCAATTTCTTTTATTTTTCTAAATTGGAGGGAATGTCATAAATCCTATAGATTTCTTCAGTATGATCAATCTTCCAGGCTCTTCATTTGATTCCATGTTTTCCACCATTTTTTACAATAATTCAGTGATTTTTCTGTAAGATTAGTTTCTACTGTAATAAGTCAGATTTTGGTTGATTCTATTTATTCTTTTAAGTTTCCTGTGACATTCTTCATATTTCTTTATTATTATTTTCCTGGGATTTTTTCTTTGATTTTCAAAAATTCTTTGATTTCATCTCATTTTTAAACTTTTGTTAAGTTCTATAAGGTCTTCTCTTTTTCTTTTTAGTGTTAATTCTTGCATACCTTCTTTAATTTAGAAATGTCTTTCAAGTTATATTGTTTCTTTTTCCATCTGCATTGCTTCTGGACTTTAGAAGTATTGTTGCTCTATGGAATTTAAATTTTTTATCAGTATTCTTGTGTTTGAATGTTTTAAATTTAGATTGTTTTTTTCTTTATTTTTTTAAAGCTACCTTTCTTCACTTAAATATTTCTTTTTGTTGCTTTTCAATAAATATACAGTGAAACTGCATTACTTCTAAAACTTCTGTGTTGACATCTTGGATGAGTACTCTTAGACTGAGTTAAATGTTTTCCATTTTTGTACAACCATTTTATATAACTATAGATATAGTGAAACTGAATTGCATACTGATTATTTTTCTTGATTTTATGCCTTGAATTTCTTTCTTCTTATAGGCATGTCCTTCATGTGGTGTTACATTTGCTTCCAACTGTGAAGCCAGTCCTGAAGAAGGAACAATTCAAAATGGCTGCCAAGATGAGCATAAAAATAATGCCAAGGTAATTTATTTGCTTTAGATCCCCATTTCCCATTTATTTTACTGTTGAACTTTCTTAAGGTAAATCATAATTTGCTTGGTTCTGAACAGGTGAAAATTTCCTATTAGGTAACATCAGAAAAGTTTTTCTGGTCCTATTGATTCTGAATGAGTCTAACAAGAACAGAGCACACTTATTCTGTGCTCAGTATCATGTTGTACAAGGTAAAGATTAAGCATAAAATATTTTCCCACTTTCCATGAGCTCACAGTGGAGAGGGAAAAACAAAACTAGCATATATGACATAAAAAACAATGAAGTTCTCATCTGCATGGTGGTCACTATAAGTATAATTAGAGTTTATAGTTTAATGTGCACTAAGCAATTGGGGAAGATCTGTCAAGGAAGTGATTCAATTTAGGACTTAAACTGGAAGCATGAAAGTTTTTTTCAGTAGTGAGCCATAGCTTTAGATATCCATGTGTGCAGGAGTTCCACTGATTTTTTAAAATTGAAAACATTTTTGAAGTCTATAAGTTATTCATAAAAAGTATTGATATAAATGCAATCAAAAGAGATAGGATCAGGCTTTTTTAAGGAAAAACTTCTTGACAATGGAAGCTACCCAAATAGAGAGTGGTTTCCCTTAGGAAATAGTGGGTTCTCATTCACTAGAGGTTTGTAAATAAAAACTGGATGACCATCTTTTAGGTATCTAGTGTAAAGAAGACTGTTGTTCTAGTACAGTTTGAGTTCAAAGTTCATCCAGTCCAAGAGTCTGCAATTCAACATGATTCACACAAAAGTGTATAATTATACACTTAATGTGTAACTAAGGCATCTGGTGGTTCAGTGGATAGAATGTAAGATTTATAGTCAGAAAGACCAATATGGCTTCAGATACTTCAGATACATTTAACCCTGGGGAAGCTCAGTTTCCTCACCTATAAAATATAGATCATAATAGCAGATTTGTTTGTGAAGATCAAAGAAAGTAATATTTGTTAAAAATTACTTAGCACAGTGCCTGGCACTGAAATAAATGCCTATTCCCCTCTTCTCGACCTAGAGTTAGTTACTGAGTAGTTTGGAATAAGTTGGCTTGAAATATCAGACCACATTTTCTAAGAACTCTTGAATCGATTCACTGTTCTCATCTGACTCCAGGTTTACATCATTGATGATGCTTCTCAGTTTCAGCAGTTTCATGGAAGAGAATGTACTTTCACAGTCAGGTAGACCCAAACATTAACCAACATTCATGTATGTAGCCAGAAATGTCAGAAGGTTAGGTTGTACTGGCCTCTTAAGTTAACTATGCTGTCTTTGTTAATTTTCTTTTTCTATAAATCTCAGAGGCTACATATTAGATTCCTGGACCCAAAAAGAAAATTAGGTTTGAATCTCATATATGTTGTTTATTACCTGGATTGCCACGGGGAACTCAATTAACCTCTCTGAGCTTCAGTTTTCTCACAAATAAAATGGTAATATTTATTTACTCTGTGGACTTCATAGGGTTGTTATGGGGAAAACACCTTGAAAATCTTAATGTGCTATGTAAAAATTAGTTATAATTGGAAAGGCAGTTTAATTAGTTTAAAGTAGAAGGGAGCCTTCATAGAGTCATGGACTCTCAGATGGAAAGGTTTTCTGAGGTTAAAGTCCAATTCTTATCCCAACAAGAAGCTTGTCTACACCAAAACTTCTTAAACTGTGGGTTGCAATCCATATGGGTCTTGTAACTGAATGTGAGGGTTGCAAAATTATGATTTATTATCAGTAAACGTTTGATTTGTGCCCCTATTTCATATATCTATATACCCAGAATCTCATAAAAATTTCTCAGGTGAAAAGGGGTCATGGGTGGACAGTTTAAGAAGTCATCTGAACATGAAGCTGTTGTTTCCCTGCTCCTGTATTAGCTCTTATTCAGAAATAGAGAAGTTTGGAAGGGTGTCTCAAATGGGATAAAGAGAGACTGAGTTTAGATTGGCAAATGTTGGGTTAAAATTATTGCAGAACTGCCTAAGCAATTGGAAAATGAGACTGAAGTCATTGTGAAGGCTGAGCTGAGGAGGTCAACCTATGTCATCCCAGATGCAGCCTGGAGTGAGGCCACAAGTTCACTGAGGGAATGATTGCAGAAATAGTAGAGGTCTGAGGTCAGAGCTTCAGGAGACATGCCCAGTTACATGGTGAGAAGAAGAGGAGTTAGTAGAAGCAGGGAGCACATTTAAAGAGGTCACGGGAGAACCAGAAAAGTTCAGTGTTTTTAAAATCAAGGGAAGAGGAACTTTTGGAGAGAGTATGGTGATATATTAGAAAAAGTTCTCTATACAAAGAAATTCACTAATACAAAGGCATATAACTTTATTAATGTCATAAAAGATCAAACTGTTAATTACTTAAGTTCAATATTCTATCAGATAATGGTATCATAAGACTTTTTTCTTTGTAAGCATGGTTGGATTAAGTTAGGCATATTCTGTGAATGTCTTTTTAATTTCTCATGGAGCAAACATCTATAAATCTGTCCAGATTCTTAAGAACTTGTATATTTTCAATCAGTATGCATTTTTGAATAATGAGTTTTATATATTCATTAGTCCTTATGTAAATATGTGTATAACATATCTTCTAAAATATATATAATGTGCTTATATTGAAATATTTTAAATTTGTTTTTATTATTTTTGTTACAAAGCAGGCTTCTGGCGGACATAGTCCAAAGGCCCAAAATGGACTTTTGAATCCTCCCCAGGAAGAGAAGCTGACCAATAGCCAGACATCATTGTATGAGATGTTACAAGAGAAAGGAAGATGGGCAGGAGTGAGCTTAGATCAATCTGCTCTCCTTCCATTGAGATTCAAGAATATTCGAGAGAAGACAGATGCTCATTTTGTTGATGTTATTAAAGAAGACAGGTAAGGTGGAAGTGATTTTGTCATTGTAAAACATTTAAAATAAAAATACCTCCTTTATTATTTAATAACTTAAAAAAAAAAAAGATCTTGACCTGTGTAGGGATGCAATAATGCAAATTGACAGAAGCTTAACACTAAGAGGTTTGGGATCTGCCCAGGTTACCCAATCAGTGTGCATCAGAAATAGAACTTTGTTGTGTTCATTATATCCCCTCTAAGTATTTAGATATGACTCTACTGTATCCAAACCCAATATGTGAATATCGGAACTTACTGTTAAAGGAGAATTATTTACTTTACAAAAAGATTCTGCATTCCTCTCAAGATGTTTTAAAAAATGTCCCTAGGCTTCCCAAATTATATATTTAATATTCAGCATTATTATTTTTCTTGCTAATAATAATAGCATTTATGTGATTGTTAAGGTTTGCAAAACATTTTATATATGCTTGTTTACTTGATCAGCCAAATTTTGGCATATGCATAATTATTTTGGAGCAACTATCAGGGGCATAAAATGATGTGCATGTACACAGAAAATAGAATATATTAATTTGAAACTAGTAAATGATCTAAATACTCCCCAATAAAGTAACCTGATAGCGTAAACTTAGCATTTCAAAAACAAAGAAAAAAAATCTTTCTTTTCAGTTACTCATAAGTTATCAAATGGAAACAAAGTACTCTTGAAGTTTTTAAAATGATCATAAATTTGACAAAAACAAATAAATATGCAAAATTACATTAAAGACTTACATTTAGCAAAGGTTAACCAAATAAATTAACAACAAATACAGACTTTTTTCTATTTCCCTTTTCAAATTTGTATGAAGTTTAACAATCTTTGACTTAAATATTTTCTTGTTTAATTTTTTTAAAAAAAATCAGCACAATGGCTGGTATACAGTAAGTACTTCATTACTTAATAAATGCTTTAGATAATCATGTATGCTTCAAGTTATACTAATCTCATGTTGCAACATTTTAATGTCAGTCTTTATGTATTTCTTTATGTTTCCTAATTATTATTCTTATGGTACCACGATATTTTAGTATATTAATATAACTCACATTTTTCAACTGTTCCTCAGTTGCTAACACATATGGATTTTCTAGTTTTTACTACTACAAATAGAAAGTAGCTATGAGTGCTTTTATACAAATAGATCCTTTTAATGATATTATTAGGATTTAGTTGTAATAGTAGAATCTTAGGGTAAAGAAATATGATCTTTTTAATTTTAATTTTATATATATATTGCCAAATTGCTATAGAAAATGGACTGCTTTCTCATTCTACCAAGGATGTATTTGAGTGCCTTTTTTTCTGTAGTCTCATTAACATTGAATTATACTCACACATACATGCACACACATGCATGCATGCACATACTATTTCTTGCTAGTTTAGTGTGTATAAAATAAAGCCTTTGGAATGACACGAAAGGGAGGGAAGGGATTGAAACACCTATGATGCTGAAATTATTGTATGAAATTTTACACCTTTGAAAGTGTAACTACAGTTTTATGACCACATTTCCTCCCAAAGTCACATTTATTTCCTTTTGTTGGCAATTACTTAATACGATTATTTTTGAATTCTACATATAGACTTATATTGTTATTCTTTATACTTTTTTCCAAATTAGAAGATACTTTCTAATTAAAACAAAAATAAACCTAATATGACACTGAACTTGTGGAGTGGAGAATTTTTACTTCATGTAATTACTGTAAGGGAATTATTCCAATGTGGTGGTTTGGGACCTAAATTTTATTTCTAACTTGCTGTAAACTTTGGGGAACCTCTTAACTTTACTCTCACATAATATTTATGAACCTCATTTTCCTCATTTTAAAAATGAAGGGAATTGAACTAGTAAACCATTCTTTTATAAGACAAAGGATTATTCTCCTTAAAACTGCTTCTTCCCTGTTTTTCTATATGTTCTCTCTCTCTTCCCCACCCTCCTCATGGATGCATTGTTCTCTACTAGTCTCATTCTTCCTGTGACATGGTCAGTGCTAGAGGCAGGAGGAGCAGAGGAAAAAGAAGGGAAAAAATTCTTCCTTCTTAGAAGCCTGAGTTATCCACTACTATGCTGCCTCGCTACAGGTCTGACTTTTTCTGAAAGTCCTTTAACTATATATAACCCCCAGATATTAGCCCTGGTCAACTAATAAGCTATTTCTTTCTTGACCTAATCAAAGAGTTTTATACCTCATTAAAAAACCATGGTGTATGAATTATTGTTTACAAATTGTTTATTAAGCCCTTACAACTGATTACAACAGAGAGTGTTACATTAATTAAGGTAGAGATCACTTCCCTTCTGTTGCTCTCTATTTGGTATAACAGATATTTAGCAGCAGGGTATTTGAAGTTGGGTGGTACAGAGGACAGCTAGAATTCTTAAGCTTCTTGCTAGTAAGGATTGTTTCATTCATTTTATTTGTATCTTAGTGTAGTATTATTTACACTTGACTACATAGCAGGTGTCTAATAAATATTTGTAAATTGATTAGCCTTGCTGATTTGAATTAAAATAATAAAAATGCCCTCCTTTTCCAAGTTGATTGTGTCCTGTCCAATCTTCTTATGCATTGGAGTATAGATCAAGCTTCTCCATAAAAGCATCTTATTGACATTTATCATTAAGAATGATGTGCTTCACCCCACCCACAGGGCA